>WHYT01014706.1:64031-76781 GCA_009806455.1 Tetrax tetrax
TATAATATATTATATATTATATTATATTGTTATAATAATTAAAAAAACCAGCCCAAACCTTTGTTATGATTTAATTTTAATGGGCATTTTGATGCTGCAGACTAAATATCTTAGTTATATTCTGATTACTGCTGTACTAAGTGCTGTTAGTTTCTATGGCAGACATGTTATTTAGAAATGATTAGAGATGAGGCTGTGAGCTTCATAAGTAGTGCTGGTAGTATGTTGCTTGATGTCCTGTTATGATAGCCCTTTTCTCAGGACCCAGGAGTTTACCTCAGGCTTTTTGGGGAAAAACTTAGGCCACCATGAAGCTGTGGAAGAAGGAACCAAGCATATCTGGTTTTAACCTTTGTGTAAAGGGGGTGTTTCTTGCCACTTAGGTGAAAATTAGGCAAGCTTACTAGCATTATATGTGTATGACTTCTGAAAAACATGAATTTACTACACAGTAAGTAACTACTGAATAGCAGCTGAATTACACAAATGCCTTTTCTACTGGAAGTGCTTTGGTCTGGGCTGAGCAAGAAGGAGGAATTTAAAACTCTTTACTACGGTGCCTCATATGATGCAAAAGAAACAAAAATAGGTTTGTGGCTGAAGACTGCAAATGTGTAAGAAGTGAGAGTAAGTGAAAAGAGGCAAAAAGAAATAGGGACGAGGAGCCCCAGAGTGTTGTTACAGAAGTCGGAGGGTGTCAGTCTGAGGAGAACCTAAAATGTGGGAGCCAGGACAAGTGTTCTAAACACTGAGCTACTGGCTAAAGGGAATCCCTTATGGCCATCTTCTGGCAGCTTGTCCTGTTCTTAAAGAAATGTTACACCTTCTCTGATTTTGAGGGGAGAAACTTGAACAATTAACAAGAGTTTGAGGCAGTGTGTGACATTTAGTATGTTCCAGTGTAGCCGCGAGTTTGGTTTTTAGTCCCATGGGAAAGGAAAATTTAAAACACACCTCTACTCATGAAAGTTTCCATAGACTAGCTGTGTGCTGGCTTGTGAACTGCATTCTGAACTGCCCAAACTTTCCCACTGTGTGGTGAAGGAGCTTACATTCATATGTCAGGGCTATTAATTTAATTTGGGAGAAAGGCACTTGATGCTTTTAATGTATTTTAGTGCTTTGTGTGGGTCATTACAAATCAAATCCTAAACGCTCAAATCAAGTGTTTATTATGTATTCCTCACTGTCTGAATAACCGGTGGTGAGAAAATAAAATGGACCTGCAATGCATCACATAAGATTCTGTGGCAAAGACAGGAACAAACTGCAGTTTTTTGGGTTACCATTCAGCTTTATAAGCAATGTTTTCCCTTTTTCTCTTTTAAAAAAAATAATATTTTTGTGTAGTCCTGATGAGTCAATGTATAGTACTGTATAAAGTGGAGTGTTTCTTTATACATTCCCCTGTCAGTTGCCTCATTTAATAAACTTAATGATGCTATTTGAACATTGAGGTTTTTGTGTAACTTTTAGGGACAAAAGCTCCAGACTCATCTTGGTAATTCAGTATCCTGCTGCATTTTTATTAAGTTTTGTTTTAGATTTTTGTTAATCAATTTAATAGATTTCACTGTTTAATACTTGCAGCTGTTCTTGATGTATGAAGCAAAATTATAAGAATACCAAAGATAACTAGAAGACAAGTGTATCACAACCACTTTGAAATTACTTAAATTTTAATTATTGAAGCAAGGCTAGATAAGTATTATTCAGATGACAGTTGTGTGGTATGGATGCTAATGGTGATGCTTATCCATGTTGACTTCTTCCAAATTCTGTCAAGTCAGAGGGAAAGAAGAATGCCTCTAGAACACCTCTAAAAACTGGTCAGTAAGTGTATACCATACTGTCCTGGTTTTGGCAGGGATGGGGTTAATTTTCCTCTCAGTAGCTGGTGTGTTTTGGATTTCAGATGTGAAGAGTGTTGATAAACACTCTGATGATATGAGTTGTTGCTAAAGACACCAAGATCACTGTTCAGCTTTCCAGGTCTCGCTAATGTGCTGGTGCAGGAAGCTAGGAGGGGTACAGCCAGTACAGCTGACCCAAACTGGCCAAAGAGAGTATTCCATCCCACAAACATCACGCTCGTTATATAAGTGGGGCTTGGCCAGTAGGGGCACGGCTCCCTTTCGCTCTTTTACTTGCTGCTCGGTTTTGCTTCCATGATCGCTGCTCAGGACAGGCTGTATTGGTCATTGGGATGCCAGGTGGTGAGAAATTGTGTATTGTTTGTTTTGTACATTTTAGTATCTCTATATTCTGTTATTGTTGTAATTTTCCTTTGCTATTCTGGTAAACTGTCTTCATCTCAACCTATGAGTTTTCCTTTCTTCCCATTTCTCTCCCTCATCCTGTTGTGGAGGGAGGAGCAAGAAACTGTGTGATGACCACAATAACAAAAGGCTTATGGGTCAAGATAAGGATGTGGAGATCTCCCAACAATTACCATCACAGGCAAAACAGAGCAGACTTAAGGAATATTAATTTAATTTATTACCAATCAGATCAGAGTAGGATGAGAAAATAAAAACTAAGTCCTAATTTAGTGGAACACCTTCCCCTGACTCCTCCCTTCTTCCTGGGCCTAATTTTACTCCCAGATTTTCTACCTCCTCCCCTCAAGTGGTGCACGGTGACAGGGAATGGGGGTTGCGGTCAATTCATCACACCTTGTCTCTGCCACTCCTTCCTCCTCAGGGGGAGGACTCCTCAAACTCTTCCCCTGCCCAGCATGGGCTCCCTCCCACAGGAGACAGCTCTCCATGAACTTCTCCAACATGAATCCTTCCTATGGGCTGCAGTTCTTCATGAACTGCTCCAACCTGCATCCCTTCCACAGGATGCAGTCCTTCAGGAACAGACAGCTCCAGTGTGGGTCCCCCGCAGGGTCACAAGTCCTGCCAGCAAACCTGTTCCAGCATGGGCTCCACTCTTCATGGGTACACAGGTCCTGCCAGGAGCCTGCTTCAGCATGGACTTCCCACTGGGCCACAGCCTCCTTTGGTCATCCACCTGCTCCAGCATAGGGGTCCTCCATGGGCTGCAGGGGGACAACCTGTCCCACCGTGGTCTGCACAGGAATCTCGGCTCCACTGCCTGGAGTACCTCTTCCCCCTCCTTCTTCACTGACCTTGATGTCTGCAGAGTTGTTTCTCTCACATATTCTCACGCCTCTTTTCTGGCTGCAGTTGCTGGTGCATGTCAACTTTTCCCCCCTTCTTAAATGTGTTATCCTAGAGGTGCTAGCACCATTGCTGATGGGCTCAGCCTTGAACAGCAGTGGGTCTATCTCAAAGCCAGCTGGCACTGGCTCTGTAGGACACGGGGGAAGCTTCTGGCAGCTTCTCACTGAAGCCACCCCTGTAGCCTCTCCACTACCAAAACCTTGACACACAAACACAATATAACACGACGTGCTTAAGTGTCTTTAGGCAGACTTTTTATTCCAGTTATCCTGCTACAAATATTCACTGCCTTATGGACTGCATAGCCATTCATAAAAGACAACACTGTGTTGTTGGAGGTAATTTGGTGGGAGAGGAGGAAAAAAGGGGAAGCAGGAGGGTATTGTTAATAAGTAGCAGTTGCTCATATTTATATAAAAAACCTACTAGTAATTTGCATTTTTCAGTCACTTTTCCCTCTCTTATTTAGAAGTGTACTATTCTACTGCTGTGTAAAAACCACACAAATAACAAAAGCACATAAGTCAATTTTTCTGTGGTATGCTCAAAACTAAATCATTTTTTCTATTACTTTTTATAGTATTCTCAAAAGTAGTTGTAGTAATATTCTTCTATAAGATGGCATTTAAGGAAAATTATGGATACACATTAAAAAAAACAAACAGTCCTTTCAAAATGTATTTAGGAATTATTTCAAGAAATATCTTCAAAGAGAATGCATAGTATATTAGTCCTGAATGATTTGGTGGCCAGTATTTCAAACTGAAGAAAAAAAGGAAACACGAGTTTCCTTCTTCTAAAATTAAGTTTAGTTCACCTCTAACGTGACCATATTTATCAATGTGCATTTTAGTTTAAAGATATAGGTGTAATAACCACACCAAAACTGATTCTAAGCACAGATCCCATTCCCCTGGAGGCAGACTGTTGAGACAGAGCTGTCAGAGCTCTGATCACAAACCTACCTGCATATCAAAATCCTACATTCCTACTTCCTCCTTCTTTGCCTTCTTCTGTTTAGGCAACAGCATGTAGTACTACATCTATGGTTATTTTATACTACATAAATGCTGGGGGTGGGGTGTTACACTATGGATACATCACACAGCTCTTATGAGCAACTCTACAGTAACGAAGTTGTAGATGCTTGTGATGAAAGTTTTTTTTAAAGAAAAGGAACTTGGAGCGGAGAACTACAACCGTTGTTATATTAAAGATTAAAAAAAAAAACAAAAAAACCCTGAAGTGTTCAGACTGCGGATCATCTGTGCAGCAGATGCAGGAACAGCTCAGGTCTGGCAGCATTACTAGCAGGAATCTCTCTGAGAGTACCTGAACTGGCTTTGGAAGTATACAGTACAGCTGCGTTTCTACAGCTCTGAATCCTTTAGTATTGTAAGATCTAAATTGACTCTGCAATGAGTCTTCTGTCTCTGCACCAACAGAAACACATGTGCAAATGCAGAAACTCCAGTTATGCTAGCTTCAGCTGAGAGTCAGATTAGTATTTCAAACACTATGTGGCTAGCTCCAAAGGAGTCACAGCCCCCTCAATACTCTCTCCAGGACTAAAATTAGACCAGGCTGCAGTGTCACGCAAATGTATTGACTCAGTTCTGGGCCAGTACTGCATTCAACTTCAAAAACCACCCCATTGAAAAAAGCTAACACAGAAATGCCAAGTGTAAAAAACACCACCTTTACAATATTAGAGTAATTTGTACCAAGTCCAAACTGATTCTTCCAGATGCAATGACAGGCTTATAATATACATATTCCAGTGAAACAGATCAACGGCATATTCATCCACTTGCAGTGCTGTAGCAATCCCACTTCACATGTACAAGCTGAGCTGTGCTTGCGGTAGTAAAATTCCTGGAATTCGTAACACTGAAGTTAAATACTGAGATCTCCCGGTTTCTCTGAATTGAGCTGGATTCACAAGGACCGGCATCTACACATAGCTAATAAGCCTGCCCAAGCTAACTGTTTGTGCAAATGCTGGATGCATCTGTGCTGCCTGGTATCACATGGATTATGCCAGCTCCTTCATGATAAGCATCAGTAGTAGCAGTTTGTAGTAAACCATAAACATATTGTCTATTTATACTCCATTATATACTATAATTAAATCATTCTTAAAATCAGATCATCAGGAAAGATGTTTGGCACATTATAGAATAATAGGGAAAAAGTCTTTCTGAACAACAGTTGTGCTACAATTCCTAAACTTAGCTTCTCTTAGTCTCTCTTTGGATACGAGTACTATCAGCCCCTGGACAACATACACACCCCATTCAATTTCCCAAGCCAGGACACAAAGTCCCTTACATACCACTCCATATGTGTACACTGTCACACAGACCCTAATATTACTTTTTCCTACACCAACACGTATCTGCCCTGCTTTTTGATTCAGAAGGTCAGGTACATCTGAAGACATCAAAAGGGCCCACTATGCAGAATAATAACAGCTGGCGCTGCCACAGGCAAAGCTGGAAGCAGTTGCCACCCATCTTGAAGAGATTCACATTCCAAGCTCACCATTAAGCTAAGATAAATTAGCTGATTTAGGGAAAACTAAGACTTCTCAAGCGATAGTTAAAAACTTACACAGTGATTGTAAAAAGTGCATACTGGGATTACAGCATTCTATTTATTATGTGCTACATATGCATGATTATAAGGTAAATCAAATAATTACAGATGCCTCAATACGTCCATGATCCAAACGATTCAGGTTTACAAAAATCACAGTTTATCTCACACTTATATAAACATGACCTTACTAGAATCAAGACTCAGTATGACTTGCTAGGTAGGAAACTGTGCTTTCCAACTGGCAGCTGACCATTCAAACCCCAAGACGCTGGCTACCACCTCACTATCAAAAATGCAGAAGCCCACTAGTCAGGACGCTTGCGTTGCTGAAAGAAATGAGCCACTGCTTTCGCTGATAAGCAGTACGTGCCAGCTTAGCAGCAGTACACAAGAGAAAAGGAACACAGCAGACATCAGTGTGTAACAGCTGAAAGTACACAGGAAGCCAACTGCTCTAACCTGTTCTTGAGCAAAATTCTCTGGTGACACACACTCGAGTTACATGCTCTTGAGTTAGTATATTTCTATATTCTTTCAGTTGTTAAAACAAGACAATTTTAATGTAAGCAATCAACCCTGGTCTGTTACCACAATGAACTTATTTGCTGCTTAAAAAAAAAAAAAAAAAAAAATGTATCAACGAAACACCACCAAACAAGCCACTCCAAAAACACACAACACTGACAGCATCAGCAGGGAAAAATATGCCTTGAGTGCAAGACTTGGGTCTTTTTAGAGATTAAAAATAATTAAGTAGAAGCATGTTTAATGTAATATAGTTAATTTAATTCTGGTTTTGTTTCTGGGCAAAAAGGCCAACAGAAAAACTAAGCTTCAGTCTCCTATAGTCATGGTAAGGAGGTTTGTTTTGCAAATAAGTATGTTACAACTTCTGAGTCTGGCAAACTGGTTACAATAAATTTCCAGTTTTCATACTGAAGTCAGAGCTTCAGTTTAGTTTTCGAATGTTAAGCACTTCTCCAAGACACCTCAGAGACAGCCACTATGTTTCTAACTCACTAACATACAAGTTAGTTCAATGTTATGAATCTGTTTTACCTCACATGCAATCAATTTCACTCAAGAACCATTTAAACCTATGCTATATTACAAATGGGAAAGATTATTTTTTTCTGAAACAAGATCAGTAATCAACTTGTTGAATTGTACAATAAACAGACCCCATTATTTGGAAACAAGAATAGAATACGCTGGGCAGAGAATTCAGGTAAGTTCATCACTATTCCTTCTTACCTTCAAACAGTGAAGAAAAACAGTATAATGCATATCAAAGCTATTCTCTTTGGCAAACTCAAAAAACTATCGGAACACAGCGAGACACTGTTTATTTTAGAACTCAGTACTTCATTCCTTAAGTCAGAGGCCAGGAAAAACTATATCCTAAACCCTGATGAGAATTCCCTATCACACACCAGAAAAATCCTCCTCCTAGCCTCCATCTCTCTTTTCCGCCTCTATATTTTTAACTTTGTTGTCAACCTGTATACATCAAACTCAGCAATATCAAAAAATGCTACTCTTAAAAATTTTACATTGCTGATGTTCTTCCAAGGAAAAGAAATAAACAGCCTTTCTTTAAAAAGGGCAGTGGGTTTGATTTTCTGTTGATAAATATTTGGAGAGCACACAGAAATCAATCTATTCTTGCTCCCACCACCAAGTCTGCTTTGGAAGGAGTAACAAAGTCTAGGTTACTAGGGCATTACGAAAACATTAGTGGCAAGTAAAACAACAAGATTCTTCAGTCCTGTGCCAAAAATCCACACAACATTAAGTCATTCTCCATTTCTACAGTAATTCATACTAGAAAGGAAATAGGAACAGCAAACAGCTCATGTAAACACCCTGCTAGTCACTGACAGTAACTGAAAATTTGGTCTTAGGCTCTTCATTTGTCTTTAGATATAAAAGTTAAAAATAGTTTACACAATGTCCTAAAGTGCTGCACTGCCTTCTCTTCCAATTTTTACAAGAAAAATGTTTTCAGAACCAAAGGAACAGGTCAGTCTTTCTAAATATTTTTGATGGAAGACAAACTAAAAAGTGCCAAGTAGTGAGAAATGTCATTGTCTTTCTAAAAACACCTGATATTATGCAACTTCATCTAATAATATACAAGTCTGACCAAAAAAAACCCTCATGCAATCAAAGGAAAAAAAAAAAAGCACTGGGTTTTTTTGTTGTTCAGAAGGATTATCTGAATCCCCAATATTTACCATAAAAAATTAAAAAGACAGAAATAAAATGTTTCTTCAAGTATCACATTCCAAGCAAGCATTAGATTCTGAAATAAGTTCCTAGACTGAAGCTTTCAACTGGCAATCTGAAGTTGCTGTAAAAGAAAATTGGACATAGATTCTATTTCCTCCTCGTACCTAACTATACAAGCGTTAAACTGACAACATTACACAAAATCCACACCACAGATAAGAAGAAAATAATCTTCGAAACGGTTGGGGGGAAGACAAAGAAAAAAACCAAACAAACTTTAAAAAAAGCTAAGAAACCCCAAACACACACACCCCCTCCCACAGAAATTGTCAGAATACTGAGAGGCAGTTACTTATTTCCACTTCAAAAAATAAAAATCCTAGTTCTTTCTGAATAGCATCTAGATGGAATTACGACAGAAAGATAATCTATTTTCTACTATTACTGGGATACTTGGGCAAATATTATCCACAGAAGCATTATAACTAGCATTACTTAATAAACAAAGCACATACCACTCTGGCTGCTCTTTCCTGAGATTCACACTTCCTGCAAAACCAAGGTCCAGTGGGTACTTGAACAATTCCATAGCAAGCTGTTTTGAACAAGACAAAATATTTCAGCAAACTTAAGCAGCACTACAGTACTACTACTAAGAATGTTATTTAAAAAGCTTCGTATCTCAAATCATTTTAATAAGTTAAATTGACATCTATACATTTCACATGAAATCCTACCACAACGGTACTAGAAATTAAGTACAAGCTTCCACCTAAAAATGTATGCAAAATTTGTTAAATAAAATAAAATCCTAATCTGCTTGAAAAGTAATATAACCATTCAAAATAAGCAATGCTTCATACATGATCTGTTTTGCTATATATTTACCAGCAAATTGGGCAAAACACTTCACAATAATAAATACCCATCATTTATAGTACACTCTTTTTTAAGAGAAAACTAAAAGCAACTAACAAACCCAAGTTTGTCATAAGACATTAATATACTTAGTTACAATCAAGTTCTCTTACTTTGTATGAGTAAAATAACTGGTCTTAAGTAGGAAATCCATAATAAACTGAACAAAGATCCAAAGTTTGCCCTTTTTCCCCCTGAAAATTCATAGAGCTGTAAATATAAACTAAACTGAGCATCAGGGCTAGGTTCAGTTGCACCTACAGCCAGGCTACAACATAAATCTTTAGGAAAGAGATTTTCAGACATGCTGATTTCTCTCCTAAACTGCCATATCTATTTTTATAGTCTAGAAAAAAAGGAGTTTCATAAGAAATTCCACAGAAAAAGAGTTTAGTAGTTTGGCAATACTGTTCAAGTTTGAAATGCAAAGATCAAGAAACTTTAAGAACTGCTGAGGGAAAGAAAACACAAGAACGCAAGTGCTGTGAGTACATTCTAATATCTGTACGAGTTTAACAATTAATAACAAACAATCAAAAAGCCAAACATTTTCCTCGAAAATATAATACTGAATCTGATATATTTTTAATATCTCAAGTCCCAACAATTGTATGTTACTTAGATAAGAAAATCTGGTTTAAGCGTGTAACTAGAAAAAATATATACATATATATGATAAATTAATAGTTAAGAAGAAAGCTGAGATTATATTAGTATCTTCTAGTATATATACAAAAATATTATTGGTTTTGTGCTAGCCTGAAGAAGCTAAAAACCCAACAAAATAGTAATGCAATAGTAGTATAAAAAATGTCTGGCTAATACACCTTTCCTTCTATGAAGAAAAGCCAGTGAAATAATTTCGTATAATATAGATATATGTAGTCATATTAAGATCAGTTGTCAGATTTTCAAATACATTATCCAAGTACTGACAGACCAAACTATCTTGATAAGCTCTTTCTACCGCACAATAAGATTTTGAACATGAGAAAAAATATCTTGTTTTCGTTGCTTCTATATTAACCACAGATGAGGGGGACTTTGAATTCCTCTTTAGAGATGAAGAGGGAGAGTTTAAATGTGTAAATCACACATTTAAATTAGCAAGAGACAGTGCAGAGTAAGAAACTAATTACAGAATGCAACTCAAAGATAGTGCCAGCAATTAGATACAAACGCAACGTGAGTTGGGCAAAGACCAAAGTTAAAGTTCAGTACTTTTACATCCGCAAACATTAACACAGTACACCTAGACCCTAAAAAAAGTCCACCACGGGTTTGTGCTCTGATGCACTGTGATACCCTTTACTGAGTTCCAGGGCTTCCTTTGGTTTATACTTCCACTACTACGCAAAGCTTCTTTAAAAACATTTTCTCATGGGTAATAACTGTTGCCTCAACTTCAAACCAGGACTACCAGCTTTAACCATAAGAACGACTACTTTTACCCCAGAAAGCCTAGTGGACATGCTTCCTCTACCACCTTCACATGACACATCAAATCTAAAATGTAAAAACATCAATGATACAGAAAATCAAAACATACAGTTTTTCTTTTCTTAAGACTTCTACAACAACTTCTGGATTTAGAAGAAGCAGTGCTTTGAACACCTCCTGCCAGATTCAAATACAGATTTGGACCTGGCCTCAAAAAAAAATAAAATTCAATATTCTTGTACCCAGTTTACTGAAGTGTGTGTCTACATAAGGAATATCTCCTAAAACAGACTTTTGTGTTCCCACTATTTCAGCTCCAAGTACTGCTATCGGCAAATTATTTCACTGAAAATATTAGCAGGGCTCAAGACTCAAAGGAAGATGTCCAAGATAATACAAAAGTAATAGCTGGTTCAGGTATGACTTCTAAAAGTACTAGTGTTTTAGTGTTCTTTTTCACGATCCTAAGATTCCACAAAAGCAGGGTTAACTTACTGGTTAACATTACCCAGCTTTTAAGCCAACAGAAAACCGATTCAAAACCAGACTAATTTCACAGATCCTGTCATCTCCCCTCTGCATTCAATCCAACATTAACAAGAATAAAGAAATTCTTTTGCAAGTCTCCTTAAATTATTGCTATTTCTCATTACTTGTCAGTTTGCAATGGAGCATACACCTGAAACAAAGTTCCTATACCATCTTCAACACAATTTTAGACCGAGCATGAGAAGAACATTAGTAGTATTTTCATATGCACTAAGCATTCAGATTAATGAACTGGACTTAGGATTTTCTGTCTCCTCCAACTTGTTCACCACCAAGAAAGAGTCAAAGAGCCAGCCACGGAGATCATATGACTGCTTGGGACTTGACACACAGATAAACTACCATCTTATTCCTTTTTTCTGCTACCATAAAGCAAAAGTCATCATAACTTCCTTTCTTACAATGTAAGCAGCAGAACCCAGTTTCTCTCCCTGCTCTCACAAGAAGGGTCAACCCACTGACAGGAACAAACAAGCATACATAGAGAGAACATGCCAGCTTGTGAGCTGAGCTGGAAACCAACCAACCAGCCTCCACTAATCCAAACAAATCCAGCACCAGCCATTCTGACTAGCACCCTCCCCCTGCAGAACCACAACAGGAAGTCTCTTCATCTACCAGGAAACATCAGCCAAATGACATTCAAGGAAAGGCAGGCAGAGGAAGAAATCACATGACAGCTAACTCTTTCCTACACACCGCTCCCTTCCAGTCCTAAACCCTCCTCATCTACTGGCGCTCTCTCAATTTTTTCTAACTTGGGAAACAGGAATCGAGTATAGGGAGAAAGAAATACAGCAACAATTGCCAGAATAGAGATTAGTAAGAAGTTCTGCAAAGAAGGAAAGGAGTTTTTGGTAGTCTTTCAGCTGCTGCAGCTAAGGTTGTTAACAAGAGTGCAAAGGTGGACTGGAACGCATAGAGCATACACACAGAAGAGGTACAAGGGAAGGAGAAAGGGAAAAAAAACCTGGAAGGGGAGTTCTTCCTTTCTCGTAGCCATAATATAGGAAGTCCCACAGGACGGAAAAGACAGACAGACTGGAAGCAGATGACAGGACAGGTCAGACTAGAAAGCACGAGGCCCTAGAAACTGGCTTCATGGGTGACAAGAGGGAGCTGGGAGGGGGGATGGGGAGAAGAGAAAAAAATCGGCCAAAGGGGGGGAACGTGGGGAAGCAGGCCCAAGGGAAAAGGACAGTGAACATCAAGAAGGAAGTAGCGAGGCTGGAGGCCAGAGTGGGTGAGCTGGCACTCGCCTGCCTACTCACCTTGATGCACTGCGACATTGCAGCCGTGCCCGTCGCAGTAGACAAGCGGGTTCTCGGCCCAGCCCCTCTCATCGGAGCACACGCAGCAACCGCCGATCATCTCCTTCATGCTATTGGAGAACTCGCCCTCCAGTGACACAGGCAGCAGCAGCGGCTCGCTAGAGACCATCTAAGGGTTAAAAACACCGTCGTCAACACCGCACACACACGCTTGACCCCCTGCCTGCCCCCTCCCCCGGCGGTGTCTCCCCTCAGTCACTCAGCCGCCGCCGCCGCCACCGCCGCCACGGCAATGATTTAGGGCCCATGACCGCTGGCTGAGAGCCTCCTCTCGCCCCGGCCCGACCGACCGGCCAGGCTGTATCAGTCAGGCAGAGCAGGCGGGGGCAGCCCGGCGGCGGCGCGCTGAGGAGGACACCGCACAGCGGGCAGGCAGGGGAGCGGGGCGGGCGCGCAGGCGCACTGCGCGCCCCCGCGGGGAAGGCCTCGGCCTGGGCCTCCTCGCGATGGTTCACGAGCCGCCCAGGGAACGTGAGCCACGGCTGGAG
>WHYT01014707.1:10076-87261 GCA_009806455.1 Tetrax tetrax
TGAAGAGGTTTTTTTTTTTTTTTTTTTTAAATTTTTGCTATATTACTTCATTTGTTGACTTATTAAATTAAACAATTAATGCAACAAATTCCAAACCTCCACTGTGCTTGTGCAAGCTTTATAACTTTACCTCACTGACCAAATTAGATATAACTGTTCATGTAATCTTAGTTGACTTATATTATGACATTGTAGCTCTATACTTATCATAGGTTTTCCTAAAATGTTGTTTTCAGCTTTATCTCAAGGCTTGCTTATTTGTGTGAGCGTGCATGTGAATTTTCAGGGATGGTGCTAAGTCCATCTCATTTTCAACACATCAAGTGGGAGTGTAGAGAACTTACAAAGTTTCATCAGTGTTATGCATATGATCAGTACTAAAATTTAATTTTAAAAGCTTCATTTTCTATTTAATATAGATTTTAATATTGTTTTTACTGGGATAAATGAGTAATAAATGAGTAACATTTCTGATTGATTAAATTAAAATTGATTCTTCTGAACAAGTGCTTCATATTTTCACTATGGGCAAATGGTAGCTGAAAAAACCTGTAAAAATTTTTAAAAGGCAGTGTATCTTGGTCCATAAGCTACACTTATATAAATTATATACTAAAGTACAAGTCTGGGATAAGAGTTTAGAGAACACCTTATTTTATTTTTGTAGCCAGTTTTAACATTTCTCACAGGGCACAAAAGGCCAAAATTGTGGAAGGATGAGGCTTCTTTTGATTTTTATATTATTTCCTGAGCCTTACTGTTACTATTTTTAAAGTTTAGCTAAAGCATCTTTATATGTATATAAGAAAGACAATTCTGACAGTAGCAATGCCTCACTGGAAAAATATGTCAAACAGCCTATTTTTTTTCTAATGGCAGTTATGGACCTGATTTTTTTTTGGAATCGTTATCCTCTTTGTATCAGTTTTATGCCATATTCATATCTAGGCTGCTGCCAGGTGGACATTCACAAAGTTCCGCAAAAGTCCTTTGGGACTTCATGTGTGTAAAAGTGACCTGAATAGATCCAATTGCAGAATCTAGTTTATGCTAAGTGTAAGCTATGAGTTTCATCTGTAAGCGTAGCCCCAGTATTAGAGATCATAAGGCAGTTTCATTCTGGAACACTGCAAATTGGCATACTAATTGTATTACGTGGACTCCAGTTGTATGCTTTCCTGGTTCAAGAACAGTGGAGCAGTCCCATTTAACTATGGAGTAATGTCTGCCACTTGACTTGTCCTCAATTGAACTCAATGTACAGACCTCTTATATAATGAAGCCTAAAATACAAAGAAGAAACATGCAGTACAGGTACTTTACTATACAAATTTAAAATTCATGCTGACACTACATGACTCAGCAGCTGAAGTTCAGCATAAGCCAACAATATAAGTAAGACTTTGATGTGCACCAAGACAGCTCACTAAGCTGGGAGCAAAATTTGCATCATACTCCACAGTCTCCCTACTGTACTGCCAGTGTGCTGCAAACAAAATTTGTAGTGCATCCAAAAGCCCACCCTCCTCCCCTCCCAACTGACATATCGTTAAGTTCTCTTTTACATGAACTAGGAAATAAACTCCTAAACTCATTTCACTTGACGATACAAGCTGGATGGGAGTCCAGCTACTTAGATTATGTTACTTCATTAATAACAAGAACATCACTGTGGAGCACCTGTTAAATGTGGATATAACATAAACTCAGACAGGATGTTTTTTCATGTTTGTCTTTTCAGGTTAACCATTGGGTAATTCTGCTTCATAAGCTGCTCATTATTGTGCACTCCACTTTACCATTCCTTTCTGCATCCACAAGATAGCTTCTTAGCACATTGAACTTCCACATTTTTACTTGGTAACATTCGCATCTAACAAAACTTTGAAACTCCAGTCTTGGGAGTAACATATGATTCTATGATTCTATATTTGTGCTTTTAGAAGTTGAACAATACTAGAAGAAAATGAGGGTGTGATTGAGTGAATGTGGGGAAAAGAATGTGCTCAGAAACAGCATGTGTAAGGCAATGTGTGGAGTCAACCTGGGAGTGTGGGTATGTTGGGTTGGGCCAGGGGAATGAGCAAGACTTCCTGAGTATGAAGAAAAGGCAACACATATTTGTTAAGGGCAGAGAGAGACACAGTTGAATGTTATAGCATAGCTGTAATTAGCATTCGTGTGAATGAATTGTCACCATGTAAGAGCACAAAAATAAGTTAAAAACTTAATTTGAGAAGGGGTAGTGGGTAACTGGGTTACCTTGCAGAGTGCTAATAAAGAGCAGATCCTCACCGAGAGAGAGAACTACAGCTCGTAAAGACTCATCCAAGGGCCAGAATCAAAGCAAGGTCTGCAAGCAAGGAAGGACTCCTGGGGAGGTAGGCATTGGTTGTGGCCCGATTCCTGAAGTTCGGAACTTTATTTCTTAAAAGGAAGAAAAAATGCTACATCATCCAGGACATAAATATATAAAAAAATTTGGGACTGGGAGAAAGGATATAGAATATGCATTGAGTCACCTTGCTTTTAAAAAATTCTCTGTTTTTCAATTTCCTTTCTGCTTTTCCTTTCTTCCATTCATGCCTGCTTCTTTCTATAATGATCAGGTTATCTTGGCAGTAAGGAAGTGATATGAGGCATAACCATTGCTAATAGAAGGATAGTTATCCCCGTTTCACTGTGTGGAGGGGCTGGTCTGTTCAAAGATTAACTTTTATCATAGTTGATTGTACTCCAACAGACAACAGTAACAAAAAAAAAAAAAACAACCCCCAGGAAACTGCTAATTGATGTATGTTTTTAATGTTTCATTTGCATTTTATTTACATTTAACTTATTTTAATGCTTCCTTGCTCTTACTCCAGTTCCAGACAGCTTCTCTGAATAGCCTGAATGAACATTCATCGTTATGGTATACATCAAATACATGCATCTTTGAACACTTCCTGTAAAAATGCACAGCTTGGAAAAGATACACAAGTTTTTTCTTCCTTCACACAGATTCGAAGTCTTCAAACATATTCATCAACTCTCCTGAAATATGATATTTATATCTCAGTTACTGCACCGTAGAAAAGCGCACGGAATGGTACAGTGTCACCTACGAAAGCCACATCAATCCTACATTAATAACTGCAGCTCGTCCCCTGGGTGGGTGATCAGTACTAATGCTGTCCATTCCCCTTCAGGAGATCTTTCAAAACATAGGTTTTAGTGGATGGTGCAAAGACATTGCAGAGCTTGGGAGGGAAAACTAGAGGTTGAAATCTAGATGGAAAAAGGCAGAAGTGGTCACGTGGTTATTTTCTTTCCTCTGTGCCTCATTTTGATGAGCTGTCTAGCTCAGTATACATCTATTGCCTTAATTCTTCCTACTAAAATTTTTAGCCAGGCTAATTATTGATTGTGTGTGCAGTCTAGAGATTGGAAGCAGGATCTACTTTCTGCCTTCATCTCTTATTATATGTATTGATGACCTTTATAATTTGATGATCATGCCATACTTACCCTTTATTAGTGCTGGATAAAATATGTATTTGGTAGTATTGTGCTAATATGTGCACTAGTATTTTCTGTATGCATTTTTAAAGGAACAAAAGGCTTTTAAGTACAGAATTAAATGGATGTAGATAGAAATATTTCATAAGGATAATTTGTGTCTTGCTGAACCTAAAAGTGTTTGATATTTGGTAACGCTTTTCCTCTCCCCACATCCTACTATAAAATAAATAAGTCCTATTCCTGTGTCGTAATTCCTGTTCCATTGTCATAATTGAAAAACTGGAGGATTAGGCCCATGGTAGCTTTCTCATATTTTTGTACTGTTTTATAATCCCAAAACTGTTTCTATATCTGTATTTTGGAGGAGCTTTTACTTACTGAATGTATCTTATAAAAGTTCGAGTAAAGTTAAGTTTTCCATTCTCAATATTATCACATCTGTCTTTGATAATATATCTTGCTATGTGGATGTAGATGAAGAAACTTTGAATAACTGAAATAAAAAAAAAATGTAAAAATAAAAATATTTTCTGCAATTAAAAAGAAAATTCCCATATGGTCAGACTGTTCCAGAACTTGTCACTTCAGGGCTTCTTATAACCTCCTATGAAAGATTTTTTTTTTTTTTTAACAAGTGCTAGTGGAAAGAACAGGATCACTGGCTTGTCTAGTAGCATTATTTCTATAACTTTAGTGGTAATTTTGTGCATAAATGAGGTACAAAATGACTTAAGTAGATCATGTAGACTCACATTAGCCATGATACTGATTCTACTGTTCTAAGAATACTAAACATTCTCTAAGGAATATTTTCAATCAGTAAGTGAGGCCAGACTGTCCTGTGTAAATTCTAAACAATTATTTTGCATTTGTAAAGTAGAACCAACCATTTTTACTTTGTTTTGAAATAGTATACAAAATTTTTAAACTTTCCTTTGAAAAATGTCCCCCTGCTCCTCCGTGGGCTTTTCCAACAGTGGAAACATTTCAAATTGCCTGCTGCTGTGTGAAAGAGGACTGAAATCATTGCAAGTTAACTCTCTTGGTTTTGTTTCGTTTGTTTGGTTTTTGTTGTCTCAGCTGCTTGCCCCTCGTCTGTTTTGTAGAACAAAATGGTTGTCATTTGAGAACAGGTAGGCAGTGAGTTCTAGGCTGGTCTGAAAGTAAGGTGAAGTGGAACTATAGAAAGAATTTCTGAAAACTAAAGTAACAAGAGTGAGCGTTAAGAAGAAGAATGGAACAGAAAGGAAAGGCAGGTATGATGAAAGGGAAAGGCAGGTATGAATGATAAAAAAAAAAAAAGAGAACAAAGATGCTTTTATGGTGCTTACTAGCTGCAGCTGGTAAAAATGGTATTTCATTCACCCAGCTGAATTAAGATTTTGGTTTTTGCATCAGTGAAAGCATGCTTTCTGCTGGTGCCAGCTATCATTTTGGGAACCGCATTACATACGGTATTTGTGATATTTCCTCCGTAACAAAGAGCCAACATGTTGTTCCTACTGATGACTAAATAGGAGAACGCCTCTGAATGTGCTTAATTTTATTTTTTTTTATGCTCTGGGGTTTTTGTTACTTAGAAATAATCCATAGAATTGCAATAAGAAAACAGAAATCTCTTCAAAAGGAAACAAGTTAATTCCACACATTGTACATAAACAAGCTTAAAATCACATTGTTTTCAGGAGGAACACAAAGCATCCAGTTACTTAGATGACACTTCTATGACCTGGTAGATTAAACAACATTAATTCCTGTTAGTTATTGGTGAGAAAGAAATATTTGCTTACCTGCAAGCTGGACATGTCAGTTTATATATCTAATGATATCCGTACTTTGGTATATTTCTAATAGATACAGAAAATAAAGCAGATATTTTTCTGTATTGTTTTATCAGACAATTGTTAACTGTTGTGATGTGCTTACAGTATACCAAATTGTTGTAAGCAAGGCCTGTGGACCTAGGCATTCCCATGTTCAGGAATTTTCATACTAAAAGCATCACTTTCAAGGTGCAACATTACAGCTTTCAGTAACCTCAAGTGCGACTCCTAGAGTATCACTCTTCGTGGTTTTTTTCTGTAATTAACTTATAGGGTGGAAACCTCTTCTGGGATGAGGAAGGTTTGGTTTCACTTGTATCTTCTAGTCATCAGATAAAGGCTCTTCTAGACACAGACTCAAAAATGCCAAAATATAGTTTAAACCCTGACAGTCCTGCCTTGGAGTTGAGGAATGGATGAGATGACATTTTATGTCCTACTTTTTGAAGTCCTTGTCCTAGAAAGAAGTATATTTTTCTGATTCTTTGCCTTTGGGAGCAGGGTAGTCTGATCAGTAGCTATGTTGCATTTATACAAAAGGAGATAAATTGTCAGTCAGCCATCACTGCTGAAGATCTGTGATGACACTGTGGCATGCAAAAAAAAAAAATATCTCTGGTGGTATGTCCATAAACCACTTAAGACTTTAAGCATTAAAAGTAATACAAGTATTGGTTATCATTTTGGACATTTCTCTCTGTTTCCATAAGAAGAAGAATTTCTACTCTGAATCAGGGTTTCTTAGGATAAAACTTGGCTTTGGAATGTATTTCTGCTAATATGCTGGAGAACAAGACTCAGCATGTGCTAGCATTCTCAATTTTCTTTGACATTCATGATTTCTAGCACAGTTGCTTTTTTTTCTTCTTTTTTTTTTTTTTCTTTTTTAATGAATATCAGACCTCTGTAATGCCAGCAAGGATGTCCTGTTGCCAGGCAAAAAAAACCCCAGGAGGCAATAAATGGAATTGATGTGTGTTTTCCTTTTTTTTTTTTTTAATTTAACTCTTTTTACTCTTAAAGTAACCTGAGTAGCATGCAGGGTTTCAGAACAAGATGTGGTATGTGTTTATTTTGGTAATAGCTGCCATATGCCATTTTTTTTCTTTTTTCTTCAATCATCTCCTCTTATAAGGGGGGTTGAACACTAACAGAACATAACTCTAAAGAGGGTCACCTTAAATACATTCCATTGCGTTATTAAAAACTGATGCAATCAAACTGCTTGACAGCCAGGGTCACTGTACCCAGACACATTTTATGTATGAAACAGCTGTTAAACATACCACAAATATAGAGCCTTAAAGCTAGTTTTCAAAGATATCTGAAAGAAAGAGAATAGGGATTTCTGTAATATTGGACTATGCTGTCAGAGTTTCTGAAAGAGTAATAATAACGTAGTGGTAACCAGCCAGAGCTGTCACTTGCTATTAAAAGCCGTCCATAATGATATACCTTCTGATAGATCTTTTTGTGCTGGCTATGTGGCTGTCTCCTTGCAAAACAGACATGAATCATGCCTAAAACACACATGTATTTTTCCCCCTTTGTCCTGAAAAGGTATTGAGACAGAAACAGTGTGGTACAGAAGCTTCTCCCTGCTGTTGCAGGGCAAAGGCAGTAAAGCAAAGACTGACAAATGCATTTAGGAGCCTGATTCCCATTGAAATCAATAGGAATTGGGTGCTTAAGGGCACTTCCAAATGTGGGTCTGACTTCTGGGTAGGCTGCATAACAATGTTATTGGGAGGAACCACGGATGGGATGGGATTAACCAGCACGTTTTTGGGTTCCACTTCCATTCTCACGCTGGTCCTACCCATTGTTTGAACAGTGGTAGTCAGAGCCCTTGGACCACCATCAGCGATGAGTCTGCTGACAGCTTGTTCTTTGTGACATTCAAGTTGAGCTTTCATTGACAGTAGCCCACAGCAAAGACTCCCTAGTCTGTGTGTTGCTTTCCTTATTTCAATTCCTGCATCAGCCACAGATGTCTCAGTTCATTATGTATGTTGTGTCTCACTTTTTAACTTAAAAAGATAATCTTTTCTGCATTTAAGAAAGGGAAAGATTCCATACTTTGGAGAGCTGCTTGTTTCTTGGGTTGTTTTGTTTGTTTTATGTTTGCATGAAATTAAATCTAGATGTCCCCCTCTTCTCTATTTAAAAAAAAAGAAAAAGAAAAAAGAAGAAAAGCTTTTAATCCCGAGTTTGTCTGGTAGCATGTTTTGTAGGTACAGTTGTTGCAAAGGTGAGGTGATGGGCACTGACTCCGGAGCTTCATCTCTGATATTTGTGTCCCATCTTCTGGATGCCTACAGTTCCCATGCTCTGAAATGAAATATAAAACATACTCAGTGTTTATATCTACCGTAACTGCATTGTGCAAACATAACCATCAATGTCTTCTGAGCTGCAGTCTCCCTTGAAGAGTTTCTTGTGGTGCTGCCCACACAAGGGGTTCCGCAGATGGAAGTTGTAGAGGAAGCTCCCAGCCTTTGCCTTTGATCCCGAGGTGGAAACTGAAGTTAGAATTTGCTTATTGGCAGATAAAAACCCAAAGCCATTGAGAACAGCCTGGACATACTTAAAACAAATTTGTATTATAATGGATGTATGAAAGGTGATGTGAAGGCAGTAACTCTACCAACAGTGCCATTCTGCGTGGGATGTGTACTCAGGGTTAGGTGATAGGAAGATGGCTGTGCTATCTTGTAGCTTCTTCCCTCTCCATCTGCAGCATAGCCTCTTGATTATTGCTGAAATTGAGTAGAGGATGAAAATCTCAGAAATTCTAAGACATTTTTAAGTTTTAGCATTTTGTTAGCCTTGGTTTTCTCCTGGATGCTTGGATCACCGAAGTATTTTTTTGAAAACAATTTCTCAGTGGGGCTGAATGTGGGTATAATATGTTATAGTTTACCTTAAATATACACCTGCACTACAAAGTAAAATTACACATTGCTATGATGTAATAATATATTGCTTTAGAAAAAGGTCGAAAGGGAAAATTTATCTTGGCAGACTAGTAGAAGTTTCTCATGGCTTAACTGCTTCACCTCAAATTTCAGTATAATTTGAGTTCATAAGAGCATTAGGTTAGGCAATCAAAATGTGATCTAGTGAATGTCTAGCATCTCTACGTTTCGAAATAGTCTTCAGGATGTCTTGGAAGTTTGGCACAGTTTACACTGAGATAGATATAATTCCCAGGATGGTTCTCTGCTTTTTCATATCATTTGCTCCTTTGCAATGTCCTTCCAACTGTGGTCCATAATTTCTAATAAAACCTAGCTTATTCACAAAGATTTAGTGTCTCAAATAGTTGAGAAGGCAAATTGCCAATTTTGGTGTCTACATGAGTTCAGACAGGAATGACAACTACCTGTGACTGTATCTACATTACAGTTAAAGGTGTGACAGCAATATACATAGATAATGCTTTGCAAATATTAATCTAGCTAGCCTAGGCAACAGCATTGAAATTACAAGAGCATTGAATTTGGCTTCAGCTGTACAAATCTGGGCAGTATTCTGGTACTATGTGGTAAATGAAGTCTCTGCAATGCTACTTTGCTTATAGCTAGTCAGGTTCAGTCCTACCTTTGACTGCAACTTACAAGTAGCCTGAAACACATTCTGAAGAAAGATACTAATGAAAAGGATTAATTTGAAGAAATGAAGAGTCAAGATGAAAGAGATGATGTTGCATCTTATGACTACTTGCTTGATCTTACGACTGCTTTCTTGACAGGGAAACACTGACATTGCAGCATCAGCAGCCAGACCATGTCTGCCTGGCTTTTGGTCTCAGCTTCATCAAGAAGCTGTGTTTATATGCCATTCATATAGACCATCCAACTATTTTATTTCTCTTTTTCATCTCCAGACTAAACTAGGTTCATCATGCTTTGTGTCAGCTACTATTTTTGTCATTACTGCACTTATTATTGTCATTAATGCCACATATATGAATCAGGTTCTAGGCGCTCATGAGATTTAGAAAAAATCCACATGCACCTGCCTTCTGTTTCCTTCCCAAGGTTTTGACTCACTGGAGGATCACATTTTTAAACTTTTCTTTAGAAGTATGAGCTCTGTTACAAATCCCTTTTAAAAAGGCCAGTGCCCTCATGCTTCCAAGAACAATGTAATAATCTGGGTTTGAATCCCCTCAGCTGAATAGTCTCTTACTTCCTCCCTGAGTATGCCAGCCTCCAGACAGCCAAGTAAAAGGGGATGCCACCTTCTGCTTTAGTAGTGCTTCTAAGTGAAAGTATGTGTTATACCCAGTGTTTTAATCTGGTTTTGGTGTGGTACCTGTACTACAAGCCTTTCTATTGGGTTGATCAGCAGACAAAGAGCAGGCTTGGTAGCTTGTGATCAGTAGGCATGCGATGGGCTCTTGAAATGCTCAGCTAAATGAGATCTTGGAGTGCAGAGTAGTAGAAAGTCTGGCACTGGGCTAACTTCACTGGTGAGAGTTAAAGCACCGATGACTTTTCAGGTGCCAGAGCTTTGGAAGCAGATTTATATTTATATATACAAGTGTTACTTAGAGCAGAGCCAGTTGGTGTGAGGTAACAAGTTACTGTGCCTCAATAGGCCTGCGTGCTCTTTGCTCTTAATATGTGGCAGCCATAAGTAATTTGAGTGAGCATACTCCAAAGTGAAGGGAGCTGAGCTGCTGTGAGTTACTTTGCTTTTTTTTTTTTTTTTTTTTTTTTGTTGACTTGCACAGCCAGTTGCTGTTGGTCAGCTGAGGTGTGATACTTGATTAGCTTCCAACAATTCATTTGAACCCTTCAGCCTTCAGACACCTAAAAAAATCTCTGTGGATGTGGCACTAATGATGTAGAAGCAACTTATCTGAAAGTTCTTTCATCTACTAGTTGATCAGGGAAGACACTTAAGCTTACATTTGTATAAGAGGGAAGCAGCTGGCAGGGCATTTTTCCACACTGCTTTGGAACTTGCACTTCCCCCAATACCAAAATAGTTCTGGGACATGCTGCAGTGGCCCACTCATTTTTCTTAGCAGTAAGGGCTTGGGAGGATTCTGGTGGAAGATTGTAAATATATCTTTTCAGCTGTCAGGGTATGTTTATTATCAAGTAAAAGGGAGCTACTGCTTTAGTATATCTTTATAACTGACACTCTAAAAATACAAACTCAAGCAAAGGGTAAGTGTCCCTTTCTTTAGAGTCATTTTGCTGAAACTAGCAGAATATGTAGCAGTGTATATATATCAAGATACAGAGTGTAAGATTTGCTAATGAATTAAGGGTAAGTTCTCAGTAAACTGATATTTACTCTGTAATTTTAGCTACAGTAAGTCTACCTGATATTGGATTGCCATTTGCTTCCTTCCTATGAACATACATAATCACTTTAAGTAGCGAAATATTTGAGGGTGGAATTGTGGTTACAAAGACAGAAAATGGGAATTATTTTTTTCAGCTTATTTTAGTTCTGTAAATTTTATTACTTTCAAACAAAAAAAAATCAAATCCCACCAGTCTTCACATTGTATATTTGCTCAAATAAATGGAAGATAGGAGGAGTGATAGTGATAGGGGTTTGAAAATAGGCTTTCACATATTAATTGCTGTAGTGGCACGATAAATAAACAAAACAGAAACAAAGTCTTACTGAAAACAGTCTAACTGCAAATAGGAGTAAAGAGCACAAAACTGCCAGTGGATTGCTCAATATAAGAGAGTAATTTCTCTCACTTTGTTTTGTAACTCTTTTGCCTCACTCTCCTTCAAAATTTTAGGGACAGGAGGCAGAAAAATGTAATATTACAAGGCTGTGTTAACTCTATATAGAAGATGATGAGCTTGTATCTCATGAGCTAATATATCCCAAGCTTCAAGATGCCATGGGATTGTATTTCATTTACATCATAAGTTATAAGTGATCTCTGCATTAGCTTTTCCCCTCCTTCCATCACCTTCTACCTTCCAAAGTTCTTCTAAATAGATTACATGTCTTTAGAGTTATATTTGCTTTGCTAATGGCTATTTTTGGTTTATCAAATGGCCCGCTCTACTGCTGAAGCTCTGTTCCAGTGTCTTCTCTAATTTAGAAACTTACTTAGAATGGAAATTTCAAAGCCCTGACATGCCATTTTCATAAGTGACTGATGAGCCTAAGTCACATCTGCTACTTTTGAAAATTTTAACCTAGAGGGTTTTTTTTTTTTTTTCTATTTACAGAGAACAAAGTACAAGCAGAGAACAAGTTTGAAAAATTTTCTCATATGATTTAAAATGGAGGTTTACTGTTTCTTTAAAGAAAAGCAAACTCACCTACTCTCTGCTGAGTAGCTTGATATGTGCTGAACTAACTTGAATCAGGTCCTCTCATGGCTAAGATCTTTCTACTTCTTAGGATATCTTACAGAGGCTGCCTCAGATTTCCTGAGAAAACTCAGCATCAGAGAATGTACACGGGTGGAAATACAGTCATAATAAAAAGTCTTCGATTGATTTTTGCCTGGAGGCAAGTTCTTAATGAAATAGCTGCAGCCAGTATGACATAGCCCTATGACTGTGATGAGGATGCAGAAAGGTGCATCACATCTGTTACTCACAGAGATATGGACTGTAAGCACAATGCAGGCAAGCGCCTGAGACTTCTATTATATTAATTTCTACCATGTAGGCTGACAGGAGTAATCAAATTGTCTATTACTAACAAAAAGTGAGGAAAATGTTTACAGTGGACAGAACAGAGAGGAAGGCATTAAGATAATTTTTTGAGGAATAACGTGTACCATTCTGCTCTTCCATGTTCATGATGGATTAATTAAAACTGGAACAGGTGCAGGGAAAGGCCATGAGGGTGATCACAGGAATGGACAGCATATTATAAGAGCCCATAAAAGCTTTGTTTTTGTGCAATAAATAAGCCCCCATCTCTATAAAGGTATGGGAAGGGAAAATTTACTTAGGCTGAAAAACAATATGAGGATAAGAATGTGTGGGTGTGAACTAAGCTAAAATAAATTACAGTAAGGTTTTTAAAACCACCTAACCTTCAAGTAAGAGGTGTGAGAATGGGAGCCTTAAGTTCATTTAGGACTGATTAGTTTAAGAAAGCAACACTTCAACATTAACACGATGACAACCTGGAGACTGAGGTGATTCTTTTGTGTCCTGTTTCCATGTAGATTTTACAAGGAGAAATGGTAATGAAAATGTTAGCAGTATCTCTGTTTTAGAATTTGCAGAATGGTTGAGTTTGGAAGGAACCTCTGGAGTTCATCTAGTCCAACCCCTGCTCAAGGAGGGTCAGCTGGAGTGGGTTGCTTTGGGCCATGTCCAGCTGTGTTTGGATATGTCCAAGTGTGGAGACTCTACAACCTGTCCTGGCAACCTCGTCCGTCGTTTGATCACCCTCACAAAATAAAAAGTGATTTTGTGTTCAGATGGATTTTCGTGTGTTCTAACTTGTGCCCATTGCCTCTTACCCATCACTGGGCACTACTGAGAAGAATCTAGCTCCTTCTTCTTCACTCCCTCCTATCAAGTATTTATACCCATGAATAGGATTCCCCTGAGCCTTTTGTTCTCCGGGCTGAACGCTTGCACCTCTCTCAGCCTCCCACGTCAGATGGTCCAGCCCCTTAATCATCTAAGTTGCCCTTTGCTGGACTCACTCCAGTAAGTCTCTGTCTTGCAGATGGGAGCCCAACAGTGGACCCAGCACTCCAGCTGTGTGTTGCCAGGGCTGAATAGAGGGGAAGGATCACCTGCCTTGACCTGTTGGCAATACTGTTCCTAATGCAGCCCAGGAGGCTCTTGGGCTTCCTTACTGCAAGGGCACATTGGTGGCTGATGGTCAACACGTTGGTTGGAAAGACCCCAAGGTCCTTCTTTGCAGAGCTGCTTTCCGGCCAGTTGGCCCCCAGCCTGTACTCAAGCCTGGATTTATTCATGCCCAGCTGCAGCACTTTGCGTTTCCCTTTGTTGAACTTTATGGGGTTTTTCTCTGCCCATTTCTCCTTCCTGTTGAGGTCCCTCTGGAAAGCAGTGCACCCGTCTGGTGCATTAGCTACTCCATCCAGTTTTGTATTATCTGTGAAATTGCTGAGGGTGCACTCTGCCCCTTCATACAAGACATTAATGACAGTGTTAGACAGTACTGGCCCCAGTACTGGCCCCACTGGGGCACACCACCAGTGACTTGCCGCCAGCTGGACTTTGTGCCACTGTTCACAACCCTCTTGACCTGGCCATTCTTGTTTTCAATACACTTCACTGTCCACTGATGTAACCTGCACATTGTCAACTTGTCTGTGAGGATGTTAAAAAGAGATAATGTGAAAGGCCTTACAAAAGATTGCAAAGAATTTCAATAAATTGCCAGGAAATGACTGTTAATAGGACTTAGACAAAGTGGAATAACATAAGTAGTGAGGGTAGGAGAGATGTGGCAACCAGAAATAAAACCCTAGTAAAGATACAAATAAAGATCCTTATATTTTCCAGAGCAAGATCTAAACAGACTGATTCCACAAATTATCTCGTGCGCCTTGCACAACAGCTTGCACACCAACAGCTGTTGCCTTTAAAGTTGTTGACATATATCAGATAGAATTCATTTAATAAAATCATATATTACAGCTACAACAAATTACTTTTAGTATATACAGGAAGCTGATCACTGACAGTGGTATTAGACTGTTTCCAGCAGTGAAGTGCAGTGAAAAAAAAAAAAATCAATGCCCTTTTACCAGCTATTTTTTGTATGCTACTATTTGCACCATAAAAGCATGCTCTGTCTGTCTAGTGGATAAAGCTGTCTTTTGGAAGCAGGATTCCTGGGTATCTAAATTACAGGAAGAGAAATCACATAAGAGGGAATGATTTTAGAGAGGACCAATAATGCAGAGTTATATTTGATTCTGCAGGCAGTTCAAAAACAGCCTTAGGGTGTGAGTGTCCTGTGCTCCTGTATTAACTGTAATCTAGTGATGACACTCAAGTCAGACTTCGAGGTTTAAGTATTTAAGCGTACATTTGTGCCTGTATGAAGAAGCAATAATTATGGTGTTCTAAGAGAACACCAAATAAAGCACTATCTTAATTACAGAGAATGTAATTATTCTTCAATAAGCATCTTTCATCCTTTTTCTGCCAGAAATTATGTGTATCAAAGTTAATAGATCATCCAAACTTTTAAAGTGTTACCAAAGGGTTTTAATTAAAACCAAAATAGAGCTTGGATTTTTAGAGAACCTAGTGCTGCCAGTTTAAAATGCCATACTACAAGGTGTGAACAGGTGTCTAGAGCACTGTTAATCTTTCCAAAGCAAAATTAAAGAAGCACAGCTGTATGCAGTATGCCATTTTAAAGCAGGCTTTCTGTATAATTTGAACAATGTTTCAAGCTTACTTCATTATATTTTAAGAAGAACAGCTTCTCAAGTGTCTTTATAAGTGTTTTTTAACACATGCAGTTTTAGTGAAGTTTACATAGATACTCTTTTATTTTTTTAAAGTTAGAAAACAATTTTAGTAGTTCTCAGACATACAGGCTATTCTTTAGTAAGAATAGGTCTTTCTGCCTGAGGTACTCAATGCTGGAAGAAAAGCCAGTCTCAGACACTCCTTCTAAGAGAAGGAAAAAAAATGCTTACAAATCCAGTTCAGGCAGTTCAGATGCTCAAATTATGTCATCCTGAGCTTGATGTCTTGAGGCCTAAACAGGCTTTTAGTTGACAGCAGTCTATTATGACATTCCTGTTCCCTGAAAAGGAAACAAGAGGGGAAGCCTGCAGACTCTGAGAAAGCTTGCAGTCTATGCTCACAGAATAGCACATAGAATGTTAATTAAGCCAGAGTCAGCCCTTAGCCTGTCTCAGTCACTAGAGGCATAAATGAGAAGTGATAGCACACCATCATTATCCCAGAAATGCCTCTAATTAAGGAAAAAAAAATACCCAAACAATGAGCTTAGCTTTGATTATTAAAGTTCATATAACAAGAGCTGTCTACTCAAGGCAAGGCTAATAAGACTTACAGTTTCTGCATATACTATTCAGCAGGGAAACATCCACCAAGATTTACCCAAGCCATCACTATACTCCCACCCCCAGGCCAGAAAACATGCTGAAGGAATACCACATTAGTTTCAATCTCATCTTAACCTGCACCTGCTTGGCTTGTGCTCTAAATAATATTACAGAGGAGGTGGAGCTTTAAAGTAACATTAACCCCAAGAAGTCTCCAAAGTACCCTTCTCTCATCCATCCTACATTTCCTATTTGGAGTTTAATAAGACCATAATGGGAAAATTTCTTCCTACAGCCAAAAGAACAGTTAAAGGTTACCTTCAATTTAATATACTAGTAATTGCTAACATTTAAGTGATAACATGTTTATTTTTTGTGTTATATACCACAGAAATACTATTTTTTTTAAATTGATCTGATTTAATTCTACTTTACTGATTCATTCTGTTAATTCCGTAATTTGAATCACATGTTTTAAAACAATAAGCTCAATAAACAAAAATATCTGAATTCATAGCTGAACTCACGTGTTACCCAGCTAACCTATAGCCAGACTTGGCTGAAGTGTGATCGTAGCATTTGTCCTAAAATCTGAGAAGATGTCCTAGAAGTAGTGGTTAGAGTAGTGATTTTCAGAGCTGACCTGTTGGTGGGGCATGGGCAAAACCATGAACAGCAGGTATTGCAAAAAGATTTGTCTACAACCGTTATCTGAAAATATCTTTTGGAGTCCTGAGATTTAAAAGGGCTGTAGACCAGATTCTCTGTGGCGTAGGTGGGTATCAGAAATATCTCCTCACAACGGTGGTGAAGTGGGAAGAATAAGCAGGTGGGAAGGATATCCATATCGATTGATTTAAACCACATGAACCTTGAATAGCTACATTTTTCAATCAGAACTACACCAAAGCTCAAAGGTTTGAAGAGTCAGAGGACTGGCTTACATTGCACTTACTTTGACGGCTTTTTAATGTGCTCCATGTGACTGTGTGGTAACTGCTTTTTAAAGGAAAATTAGTTCCGTGAAGGTGCAAGTATTACTGAGTATGTGTGCATCTCTAACAGATCCTGTAAAAGATCGATGTCTTAACTCATGTCAGGATGAGCCAATCCTGTAACCACTAAAGGCAATGGCAAGACTCTCACTAACTTGTAAAATGACATGGTTAAAGAGCATTTCTGAAAAGCTTTAAATGATGAACTTTATTCTATTTACATTTTAAGTATAGTATTTCCATAAACATATTTGCTAATTACCTAGGGCTTTTGCAAGTGTTTGCCTAATAATCCGTACAAACATTTAACAAGACAATATTGAATAATAGGAATAGAAAGCTTTCTTCAAAATGCTAGTTTGTTACAACTTCAAATCTGGAGAGAAAGTTTGTTTTCTTATGCTGATACCTCTGAAGGAGCTAAGACCTGCAGAAAGCAGGCGATATTTGGTAAATTTCCTTCTTAAGTTTGAATTATCTCTTTAAAAATTAGAACAGATTTCCCAGGAATTGCTTCAGCTTTCAGGGCTACAGAGTATATTGCTACCATCAGAAATTTAATATGTGTAAATGATCTCTCGAGGCAATTTGGTAATGGATACCTCATGTCTCCTCACCATTCAAAGGCTTCAAAGCAATCATAAGCTTCACCCTAGTTTTGACAAACTTGCTGCCCTAGGAAATCCATCTCATTTTTCGCCTTAGCTGTTGCACCCTGGAAATATGTTCTTTCAGATTTTCTCCTAAAATGAATGGAATTTCTTTTGCTGTGTTATGAAAATGGATTTCTGAAACATCTTGTTGCCTTAGAGGTGGTAGACTGTAGTTTCTCTAAGTCAGCAGTTGTTTTCATGTCTCTTTTTTTTCTCCTAATGATCTTGACCAAATTGATGTAGCTACTGATGGAATCTAAATCAGAACAGATTTGAGAAGGCAAGAGTTTTCCTAGCTTTAAGATCCTGAACAGAGAACATCTAAGTGGAGTTCATTGCAGTGGGGATCATTAACGGTAACTCAGCTGGACAGAACCATTTCACTATTGACTAAGTCTGTCCGGTATCAATTTTACTAGGTACCAGTAGTTCTCATAAATCTGTATTCATGCTAATTGTAAATACTGTGTAGTGTTTACCACAGAGAACAAATGATTAATTTTGCTCATGTGGCTTGCAAGGTCAACTTTTCTATGACATTGATACAGTATTTCTGGTGTACATCATGAAAATTTTTGTTTGTATCCTAGTATAGGCATAAAAAATGGGATCTATAATTAATTAGTTTCTTATTTCTCTTTGCATACAAAGCCCATTGCTACCTTAAGGCAGACATTGACTCTTATTTCAGCAGAGGCCACACTTTAGTATGTATATCGTCACAATATTTAAGTGCTGTTCTGTAGTCCTTTGGGTAATCTGCCTACACATCTGTCCTGTGCTTCATCTCTCTCATCCTCTTCTGAGGGGGTGAAGATGATCTGCTAGAGTGTTTCACTTGACAGAAACACTTTCTGTCAAGTGTTTCACTTGACAGAAGGTTGGTTTGTTTGTTTTGCTGTAGATCTCTTGCCTTGAATATGTAAAGATGTGGCCAAAATTGTTACAGGCTCAACAATATACAATAGTTTCTGTAGAGAGGATTCCAGGGTAACTGTGGCTTCCTTGTGTTAACTTGTTGGTTTGACAGCAATTACATCTTCTTCTCTCTCATACCTTTTCATTGATAAAGTCCCTCTTAATAAACTAAAAAGGAATTGAAATACTTTCTAATATTAATCTTTTTTCTTGAAGATAGAAGAAGCTGAAGACACAAAACATTTCTGATAAATTAAATGATGAGCATTAAAAGTTGTGGGAAAATGGCAAATTAGATGCCTCATCTGAATCTTTTATGTGATTCAGTACCAGGTTGTTCTTAGGTTACTATTTTTTTTTTTTTTTTTTTTTTTTTTTTTTTTTTTTGGATAGACTTTGAAACCTTTCAGAAAAGTTCCTTATTCATTGGGTTAGTAAACAGCAAAAAACTCCCATGTTTTGAGAGAGCTTTCAAATACCCTGAATCACCACTTAGTTTTCCAGCAAGGTAGTTTTATAGTTGGGACTGCAAATGGCAAAATCCTAATGTGAAATATAAACAATGGCTCACAATTTTTGGGAGCAAAGTATATCTGTTCTTTTGATTTGTACTAATACACAGCCTGAAAAGCTACTTCAGGATGGTGTCTGCTACATGTACCTGCTGGAGCAGAAGCCTGTAATGTCTGTAGCAGCATATGAAACCTCGCAGACTTGACGAGTAAGTCCACATTTATGGAGTTTAACATCATCTCATTAGGCACTCCCAGATATTTGCAGACTTGTATTTACGTGGTGCAGTGCGGATGATGGTGTAAATTGACATGTTGACTAGTATTGACTGGTGACTAAAGACAGTTATGAAGATAACCAGTGTCACCTTGTTGGTTGCAAAATGTTAATCCATCCATTTAATACTGGAATCTGACAGAGAGTCTGAAAGACAGTATAAATCCACAACCTTCTCTGCATGAGGAGATCTAGCTGGCAGTCTGTTGGCATAGTGCAGCTAGCAAGTTCTTTTGGCAGAATGCATTCACACTTGGCTGCTTCTGTTGGCAATATATTTCTTCAGGGCTTCAGATTGTATTGGCAAAATCCATGTAGCATGTAAGAGGATCTTGGTAACTGTGTCTGTAATGCTGTGCCGTAGTTGTCTTGAAGCCAAATGCACTAACTATTCATTCTGCACTTGTTAGGGCGTTGTTATAGCTGAATCTCGGGACACATGAAAACAGCTGATTTTCCAGCAGGAAAAGTATTGGGTAGTGCTGGAGTTTTAAAGCTCATTCAGGAGTGCCCTTACTGCTATGTGGATAGGCTTTGTGCCTGGCTAATTCAGTTGCCTGTGCAGAAAAAACGGTTCCTTGTCCTTAGGACAGCTGTGTCATCGCTTGCAGTGAAGGGTGATGAGTTTGTGGGCAGTCTGAGGTGTCTATGTGTAGACGCAACTATATGAATGTGCCGTTACTTGGCATGCAACTGGGTGAGGCTGCTTTTGAATATTGTAGGATACTGAGTGAGTATCCTTGGAAAACAGAGGGAGCTGTGCATTAAAGCCACAGAAACTGCTTCCTCAAGGCTGTATTTAGTGTTCTCCACACCTTTTCCCATCATAGAATCATAAAATTATTTAGGTTGGAAGGAACCTCTGGAAGGTCACCTAGTCCAATCCGTTGTACAAAGCGGGTTCAACAGGATCAGGTTTCTCAGCCCCTATCTGCTTCAGTTTTGAGCACCCTTATAGATTCTTCAACCTCTCTGGGCAGGCAGTTTTTTGACTACCCTCACAATAAAACTATTTTTTTCTTATATACTTGGAATTTTCCCCTTTTCAGCTTGTGTCTATTGCCTGTTGTTCTGTTACTGTACATTTCTGAGAATAGTCTGGCTCCATCTTCCTTGTATCCTCCGATGAGGTACCTGTAGACGCCAATAAAGTCTCCTCTGAGACTTCTGTTCTAAAGACTGGACAAACCCAGTTCTTCCATCATCTTTTTGTACGTCATGTACTTCATCTCCCAGTCATCTTGGTAGCCTTCTGCTGGACTAACTCCAGTACAACAAAGTCTTGTGGTGGGGAGCCCAAAATGGAACACAGTACTCAGAAACATCAATGGAATAACAAAGCTGTCCTGATAAATGAAGGGATCCTGTCTGATGTAAGATGGGCAAAACTTTGTTCTACGAGCAGAGCCAAGGTGCCCAGAATGAGTGAACACCAAAGAATAACCTTGTCTAATGAGAGGTCTATTTTTTTAATAGGTGAAATGGTGCTGATGCTGATGCCATACTACATAACTTCTGCACCTATCACATCCCTTATGGGCTTGTTTAGGTGGAGGGATGAGGTGCTTGTACTAACTGTTGAAGTCAGAGATATGCCAGTTCCATCTGCCATGTGTACAATTTGTGAGAGCATAAAAGAGAGCATTGTGATGTTGTGCACTAACCGTCCTGATTGATTTTGTTATCACACATACAAAAATTGTTTTAGCAATTAATTTTGGGGACTTTCCTTCTAATACAAAGTAACATAAACCTGAATTTTCGGAAAATAGACTCTTATCAAGCTTGATTTATAATATGGACAGTGCAAAGTGCTGGCCTTGGCATTTATAGCTGCTTCAGAGTAAGAAGATTCATAGCACGCCTTCTCCTCCATTGGTGTTCAATGCTGCTATAAAATGGAGCAAGGAAGGTATTGTAGGTCCTCAACTAATACGGATTATTTCTCATGCTGCATTGTGGATTCTGGGTTGCTAGTATTTCGATTCCGTGATCAAGAATGCAGGTTAGAATCCTTTTTTTTTTCTTTAAAAATTGTAGCATGTACTCATGCAGTTTTCAGTCTTCCGGTTTTTGTTATATGACTCTGCAATGGGAAAGAGTTTGTGCTACCAATTCAGAAAAGAGACCTTCTCCGATCCTTTTCTTTCACAGTAGGATGTGATAACTTAGAAGTCCTAGAATAGCTTTGGATATCCCATGACTCCACTGTGCATCAAGGGCTCATTGTGGAGGGAGCCTGGTTGCCCAGTAGTCTGGAAGCAATGGAATCTGTAACAGCTATAACAAAGGTCTCTGAAAGGAGTGAATGTATGCCACAGGCTCGCTGGGTGGGATTAATCTTACCAAATACAGACAATTCCTTGTCTGGACTTCATTTATTGTGTATGGAGGGAAATAGGCATTTTTTAGGACTTTTTTTTTTTTTTTTCATTTTGCAGCACAATTTATCTCATCCTAATGTCACTGTCTAAAATAAACCAGATGAATCACTCGTTAAATGCCTGTTTTCTCCATTGATTTTAAAAGAGGCCTGAGATGACTCTTTTAGCTCTAAAAGTCTGTGCGGTAGCTGACTAAAGCTGGTTGGAATAGGTTGCCTTTTATTGTAATGGCAGCAAGCCAAGAGAGAACTTACTTTGCTTGGGGGAACTGGTTTAACTTTCCCAGCTTTTTGCCCTGGTATTCTCAGGAGGACTGGAAGTAGAGCAGGAATGCGCATAGACTTGTGCTGTCTGGAAGTTATTTTTCCTAGTTAAGAGTTCTTCGTTGTCTAATGATTGTTCCAGAATAAAGTGTCAAATTCATCCTTGCCTGAAGTTTTCAGCGTTTCAACCTATCTTCCTGGGTTGAATTTTTTGAGCTTATCAGGAAAGTAGACATCACACTGTGAGATGCACAGCAGGTATTTTTGGAAAAGATGCTACTGGCTGATCATATCTGTTTCCAAGAATTGAACAGCTACACTGTGCTCTGGTTAGCTTCTGAAGCATTAGATTTTACTTTGTGAAGACGTCTTTTATGTTTTTCGGAATGGCATTGTAAGGTGCAGATGGGTGTAAGCAAACTCAGTCAACAGTGATCAAGACTACTTCTAAATGTGCTTTGGAGACAGCAACAAAGTGAAACAAACCAAAGAATTATATTGCAAACTTAAATTCATGTCACAAATTTACAGTCCTCCTCCTTAAAACAGTTTAGTTTGTGTGTTTGGGCCAAGTAGTACCCTGTAATAGAACCTTGTCCTGACTGTCAAGAAAAGGTGTTTTTTTTCACTTCAGTAGCTTCAGAAGGTGTTTCAGTCAGTATTTTCTGCCATTTCAATTACAGGGTAGTGGCTGTGGAACTTGTCTAGGATTTCAAGGTCCTGTCTTTGTCTACTCACTCTTTCCCTCACATCACAGGAAATTCTGCTTAGCCTTTGGCTGCCATGAAGTGAGTCTCATTTGCATGCAGTATAAAAACAAATGACAAACTGTGATACTGTGTCCAAACCAGAATTGTTTTGTGTCCTTCATTGTAAAGATAAAGCCGTTGATAAAGTTTGTCCAGTACCCAGAAAAGTGGATCCATATTTTTATTGGACCCATGATGTCTGTAAGATTGTTGTATGTATGGCCTTTGCTTGTGTCTACACCTGAGCAAACTTTCAACTCTTTAGATGAAGTACCAAGGATAGGATAACTTTGATACTTTTTCAATTACCTCACTAGTCAATTCTCCAGCAAATTCAAGCAGCATCAGTAAGTACTCCTGCAGAAGATATATGGGTCAGATAGAGACTTTGTGTCACAGAGCTTAGGAGAGGAAGGGGTGTCTTCCAGCTTCTGGTGGAAAGGTATGAGGCTCTCAGCAGGATATTGCTTACTTGAGCTTTTAAAGTCCTCAGCAGATTTGTTACAATTGCAGAACAGACATTGTAAGACTCCTCTCTCAAAATGGATTCATATACTGGGGAATGCATTTTTGTGGTTTCAGTTTGCTATGTAGTGTACAAAAGATATCATTCTACCTACACATTTCTGTTGCAGCGACTGAATAGGCTCTGGAGGAAACCCACTGTTGGATGGTAGTAGAGGCGCAGAAGTTCCCTGCAGGAAGAAGATGTACTAATGACAATTGCAATAATGTGCACTATGACAAATCTCAGACTATTACGTGTATTTCTAAAGCCTTGGCTCCTGGAGGTAGATATTAGATCCCATATTTACAATGGAAGGTAATTACAGAAAGCACAAACCTGAAACATCAAACCAGAACGCAACAAAGCCATAAATATATTTTCAAAAGCTCTCAACTTCTCCAGAAGTCTTGGGATTTTTGGGTAAGTTCATTTTTTTTTGAATGTTATTCGTAACAGTATCGCTATCTTCTGTCCTGCTTCCTTTCCTTTCCACTGCCGTTGAGGACTTGAAATGACAAAATAACTTCAAAACAACCAATATTTATTTTGAAATTATGTGACTTGGTTATCTGGCATAAGATTACTTCAGCAGTTTCAGAGAGGGAGTTGAACACAGCTGCTTCATTCATGGCTGAACTTTATTACAGCTAATTTTTAGGAGCTTTGAACCTGATCCAGTTCCAAGCAGAAGTCAGTGGGAATTAGGGCTATGGCAAGGGGAGCGAGTTTGAAAGCTTAATGACCAAGTAAGGCCTGTTGTTCCCCAACAACCCACTGATTTACTGTGGCAATTCAGGGAAGTCTTTACAAGCATATTGTATAACAGACCTTCAAGGACTTTGCTATGTGCATTTTAAAACAGTATTTGAGTATGAGCTCCTAGATTTGAGCTCCCTTGTATGAAACATTTACATCTAGTTTCTAGACCTAAACATTAGAATTGTATGTTTAAACATTAAATATAGTGTTTTCACTATATAGGACTTGCCCACGACTTTGTCATACCCTTGAGAACCAAGTAACCAGTGCAAAGTCTCACTAGTACTTAGGATACTGGGTTTGCTACATCCTTGAACTCCTCTATTTTGCCTGACAAAATAATTTTGTATACTTCTGCTCTTCCTGGGTTCCTCCGTCAAAAGAATAGCACTGGATATACACATGAAAATGTATTTTGAACTTATTTCTGTAAAGAAGGAATAATTTGAAAGGACATTTCATGACAGTACCTAGGAAAGAGTGTGACTTTTTCAAATCTTAAAGCTTAGAAAAATTCAGATTTGTATGTGCTAGATTTAGCCAACCTACTGATAAAACAAAACATTATATAACAACACTTTCTAATCTTTTCCTGTCTGTTCTCTTTTACTTGCTTTTCCTTCTGAATTCTATTTGTGAACTTCCTGCTGAAATAGTTCTTTTAAATCAGTCTTTTGAAAATGTTTTCAGTTTTACTTTTCCATGATTCTGTGTTTAAATATGGGGTGTTAGTATTTCAGCTGTTAGAGTCTGATGACAGTGTCAGTGGTTGTCACTTTTTCAGTTAATTGAAAGACTTGACAAAAAAATCAAGAAGCAAAAGAGCCTTGAAAGTTGCATTTTGAATTGGCTATGTACTCACAAGTTTGTCTTCTTTGTTTTCTTTTTCAGTCCCCAGATTGAGCTATCTTGAATAGCTAACTGTATATTGATGTTAACTGTATCGGAAGATTTTGTTTGGAAATAAGATATTCAGAGAACTTTATAACAGCAGCAGTATAACAGAGACCTCTTGTATATATTTGAACCTAGTGGTCAGCTATTGCTTAACATCACTACTTTCTGATGCTGAAGATCTGATGTCATCTTCCGAGTGACTTATGCAATCAGTAGAGCTGTCATTGGCAGTAGATGGAAAAGATTAGTAAGTGGAACTTTCAGAAAAATAACTTTTCTGTCTACTGTTTTGCTTTCATAGCCCTTAAAGTGAGTTGATACAATGGTAAATATCCATCATTAATACTATTGCCACCCTTGCTTCTGCTAACTTTTGAGTTGCTGTTATTGTTGTTTTTCAGATTGAGGAAATGGGAAGGTGAATTTGGGAAGTGAAGTTGACAAGAAGTTGACAGGAAGTTGACACTGTGCTGACAAAGGAAAGTAAGAGATGTTGGGCTGTCTTAACCACAGATGCTGCTTCTGATATATGTAGAGACTGAAGTTGAGAAATTATCTGTTTCTGTAGAATCATAGAATCATAGAATGGTTTGGATTGGAAGGGACCTTTAAAGGTCATCTAGTCCAACCCCACTGCAAGAAGCAGGGACATCTTCAACTAGATCAGGCTGCTCAGAGTCCTGTCCAGCCTGGCCTTGAATGTTTCCCAGGATGGGGCATCAACCACCTCTCTGGGCGACATGCTCCAGTGTTTCACTACTCTCATTGTAAAAAAAATTCTTCCTAATATCTAGTGTAAATCTACCTCCTTCTAGTTTAAAACCATTACCCCTAGTCCTGTCACAACAGGCCCTGCTAAAGAGTTTCTCCCTGTATTTCTTATAAGGTCCCTTTGGATACTGGAAGTCTGCTATAAGGTCTCCCCGGAACCTCCTCTTCTCCAGGCTGAACAGCCCCAACTCTCTCAGCCTGTCCTCATAGGAGAGGTACTCCAGCCCTCTGATCATCTTCATGGCCCTCCTCTGGACCTTCTCCAACAGGTCCGTGTCCTTCTTATGTTGGGGGCTCCAGAACTGGACACAGTACTCCAGGTGGGGTCTCACGAGAATCAAGTAGAGGGGGAGAATCACCTCTCTTGAGCTGCTGGCCATGCTTCTTTGGATGCAGCCCAGGATGCGGTTGGCCTTCTGGGCTGCAAGGGCACATTGCCAGCTCATGTCGAGCTTCTCGTCCACCAGCACAGCCAAGTCCTTCTCCTCAGGGCTGGTCTCGATCCATTCTCTGCCCAGCCTGTATTTGTGCCGGGGATTGCCATGACCCAGGTGCAGGACCTTGCACTTGGTCTTGTTGAACTTCATGAGGTTCTGTACCCATTCACTGTAGTTCATGCCAAGCAGCTTGTATCAGTAGGTGGATGCCATTTTTAGTGTGAAATTAAGGAAGCCACCTGGCTTCACTGTGTCCCTGTTCCCTCATGACATTACCTTTCTTTAATTCTGGCAACCACAAAAAAGTACCGTATCTTACTATAAAGATATTTACATAGCAATCACATTATGACTCCATCTTACATACAAATACTTAAATTAGCCTTAAATTAATTAACATCAATCAAATACTGCTATCGGTATAGATTCAGCAGCGAAGAATTCAGCACGGATTAACTTTCTGAATTTACTTTTCAGGCAGGTTTTGCAGTCTCTGCCAAGTTCTGTAGCTTCAGTGCTATGCTGCCTTTAGTCTACATGTTTAAGTACACCTTCATATGATACAGTCATGCCTTGCTGGAAATGTGGGCATACCCTATAAGACTATATTAGCACCATGCAGAATGAGCTTCTCTTGTGATTACAGTATTTTACTATAACTTTGAGATATTTAATATAACTGACATATTTTGTGATTATTTGTGTCTGGAATTTTATGGTAGGAAGTCCAAGTTCCAATGACATAAAACTAGATGAAGACTGAAATTAAGTTCTGAATTTGTCAGCAAAGAAATACCACTAACTTTAGTGATTAGAAACAGCAGGTTGGAATGAAGTTTTGAGATACATTTATAGAACTGGTGACTGCTGCAAAATAAATAAGCTATTAACTGTAAGACTGTGGCACTCACTGAATTTCTTGTATTAGCAATGCACTTTCTAAAGAGATCTGGCTATAATATTTCTTGCCTTGGAATAGTAAAAATATTGGTGTTCAGGAAGGAAACACTACATGGACAGTATTGAAAAACTATCAACCAGAAGCTTAATAGCTGCTGAAGGCACATGACTAATAGTCTAAACTAACTGACTAGGGTGACCTTATGAAATTGGAAAGTCTCTTGCTGACTTCTACACTTAACCCTATTTTCTGAACTGAGTGCTGTGAGATAATTGAGGAATTTTTGATAATACCTCCAAGCACTGTTAAGACTTTTACACTGAATGCTTACAGACACAATGAACTAGAAATGTCCATGTGTGAGAAAGCATAAGATGCAAAAGCTATCGTGTGCCATGAGTTTATGAGCCAGAACATTTATAGGTTGCTGTTGCAAAGGAAACTAGTTGCAGCTGAACAGTATTAAAACTATTTTTCTTAGACATGGTAATAATGCAATCATTTTCGTGACCTTACTTGGGTCCATGAGTATAATCCAAGAGTTAGTGAGATTAATCACAGCAACATTTGCTTACAAAATATTTTTTAAAAGAAGTTTATGGGAAAAGACCCTGGATCATCTGTTCTCTAAACTGAAAGGCTTGGGATGAGATGCTTCTCATATAATTTTAGCTAATTAGAGGATGAAAGTTAGTGCTCCCTTTATAGCAAATAGTGTAAAGGAAGTGGGCTGAATTGTCCCCCCCAGAGGTGTCATTCCTCTCAGACACCTATTTTAGGGTACGAGGAATTATCCCACGGAAGTCTCAGAACTTCTTCCCTTAGTACAGATTGCCTATACAGCTGGTGAGAATGGACACCTGACTTCCACCTGGCTAGGCAGACTCATCAGGACAGATGGATGCCATCCATAGTAGATATAGTATTTTTTATACAGTAAGAAATCCTAAGCAGTAGCCACTGTAGGGATTTAGAACAGTGTTGTAGAACACTGGAACAGGTTGCCCAGAGAGGTGGTGGAAGCTCCATCCCTGGAAACATTCAAGGCCAGGCTGGATGGGGCTCTGAGCAACCTGATCTGGTCAGGGATGTCCCTGCTCCTTGCAGGGGGGTTGGACTAGATGACCTTTGGAGGTCCCTTCCAACTCTAACCATTCTATGATTCTATGAATTTCAGTATCTTCTCAAAAATCAAGAGATCTATTTCTTAGGGCAAGATTTTACAATTTGTTCAAATATGAGTGTTTTGAATATATCTACAGGAAGTAAGCAGTGGGGAATGTAAGCCTTTACTTAGACATAATGTTTGGAATATAGATGGGGAGGGATCCAATTTGGCATTCCCTTTAAGATTTATCCAATTTAAAGGCTGCTCTGTATTCTGTCAGTTAAAATATTTTCCTAGGGACTTTTTCCAAAGGGAATGGACCAGATTATTGGAGAAATTTATACTTTGACTTCTACTCACTTCTGATCCCGATTTAGTAATATGTTCCCATTTGTTGGCCTGCCACCACTTAGGGACTTCCATATGGATGGGACAACGATGAGCGCTGTCTGTTCTATTAGTTTCACTGAGCAACACAAAACCAAACATATGAAGTTAAGTTTTGGTCTCTCTGAATGTAGAAGGAAAACTGCCATGGATTTTAGTGGTATTAAGATTTCACCTCTGATATGTTTATGGCCACTCTGAACTTTCTTTTCTCTGCATGTCTGCCCTGCTGTGTTGGGGTTTATTTTTGAGAACAAGAGGAAGTGTCTACCCCTTTGTTTAAGCCAATAAATCCAAATAGGATTTCATTGTGACTAGAGTTAAAGCACTGTTTGAGGTTGCTACTGTAATATGAAATAATATGGTCTAACAAAGTACCGGCCTACAGTTATTTACTGTACCATGTCTCACACATGTAACAGGAGTCTAGAGGCAACAGACAGTTTTTCTGACAGGTAATTTGACATCAAACTATTAAAACTGTCATTCTGGCCTTACCAGACCACAGAACTAATTGAGGAGATACTGTTTGCCTTGCCATTAATTCACTAAAGCTGTGAACACTGTTGGAAACTCAGCTGAAGTTTGGAGGACCATTGTCAACTTCAATCGTACTTCTGTCAGAGTATTTTATTTGCCACTATAACTGACTGGCGGTGGCTTTGCTAGGGGAGTTAAAAGAGCTGTAAATCCCATTCCCCTTCCCTGCCATTAGCAGCTCCCAGTGTGGTGTGCACTCCTCATTGCATGATAGAACACTATGTGAAACTTATCAATACGTGAAGCGTGTGTATCCAGTGTTGGTTATGATTGAAAACTAAAATGACTGATTGAGACTTTGGGGTTGGGGTGAGTGGGCAAAGATGAGGGGAGAAGGGAAAATAAAATCCAGTTGTTAAGTTGTTTAGACATTTAATAGTGTTTGCATTATAAACAGGTAAAGGTGAAGAATTAATTATACAAAAGGAAGCCTCATGTTTGGAAGCTGTGCTCTGCAAGCAGAGCTCTGTTGACTTAACCAGATGAAATTCCTGCAGAAAGCCTTCTCCGTTGCCAGTTGAGTAAGTCTAATAGCCTTTCAGGCTAAAACAAACTTTTAAGGATTTGTAACAACAACTTGCTATGGTACTACAGAGACAACAACATGTCTATAAATTTAAACTGGTCATCTGACAGTGCCTATTTGTCTGACCTACTTTCTACTTGCAATCAGTAAGGAAGCACAAGAAGCAAATTTGGGGATGACAGAAGAAGGGGCAGACGGAGAGGCAGACAAGAGAGGCAGAATTTTAAGTAGCTTACGCACACATTGTATCTCATCGTTTACAACCAAAAGAAAATAAGAGAGGGAAGGGGACGTGATGAAAGAATACTAGTGTCTGATGGAATATAAGCCCAAAAGTGTGATTCCTTTCTCTTGGCTATCACCAGTGGCTGATGTGGGGGTGGCTATCTCTGAAGAGTCGTTGTAAGGATCTCACTGCTTTTTATATTCCTAAGGTGGATGGAAAAAATAGTCTGTGTTCTGAGACGAGTTTCTTTCTCAGGTGTTCATGTTCCCCTTGCCAGATGTTGCTGTCCTCAAAACTAGCATGCCAGTCATTCCAGTCAACAGGCCTGTTCACAAGGTGAGTTTTGTTTATCTACCAGATGGTGAGGTGGAGCAGCTAAGGCATACTTTGCCACACTGCTCTATGCAGCTGAGCATCGCCTTTTTGGTGTCATTGATCCTGTAGCTGAATCCTGTAGCTACACCTGAACCTGTGTAGTGTGAGCTACTCAGCCACATTCTACAACTAGTAGCTCTAACAAAATCTTGCTGTATGTTGGTTTCGACCATTTGAGATATAAAACACACTCATCAGTGGGTTCTTGAAATCCCTGCTCTTTCTTAATAAGGCAGACTCTCTGTTTTACTCAAAAGCTGAAAGCTAAAAGAAAGCACTAGATGCTTTCTTTTTCTATTGACTTGAAAACTCAAGCCACTTTTTTTCTTAGCAATTATGTTTTTTTTTTTCCCAGTACTTATGGCAAATGTCCATGGCTACTTGTTAACCTGCTGTAAAAAACTGTTAAAAGTCTTACTGAGGCTAGGAAGTTTACTATTAATACTAAAGCAGCCTGGTTTGCAGCTCTGCCAACACAATGCACATCCTGATCTGCCCTGGCTTTTGACATTCAGGAGAATGATTAACTTGTAAACTTGTATGGTTTTCCTCATGAATGAATTCTGCAAGAGATACATGTGTAAGTACAACTTCAATGCGTAGACAAGGTGAATATGCAAACGTTCAAAAGCACCATTATGTTCCCAAAAATATTGACAGGTCAAGTAAATAAAGTTATGAAAAACATGGATTCCAACAGACCTATGCGTGAAGGGAGCCCTTGAAGTCAGTGAGAGCTGTGCACTTCAATCTGGCACAGGGCATAGCCCTCAGTTATCAAATAATTGAGCAATAAGACACAGTGACCATGTGAACACAGTAATTAATACACTAGGCAGTGCTTATGTGTTGACTGACCTCTTTTCAGAACTGAAAGCGAGAGCTGTGCCAGTCAGCTAAGGAGCAGAAGTTCCAGAGCAGGGAGTAGGAATAGCTTGTGTTCTCTCTGGCTTTCCCAAGGGGAAAAGATGTTTGCACGCTGGGAGGACTAGAGTGCAACTCAGCTTCCCTTCCCTTGAGGGCTGCTGTGCGCTGCCTGGTCCACCACCCTTTCCTCTTCCTCACGTACCCAATGGACGTGAACTTTGTTGGGAAACATAGAGGCACTGCAGTTCTCAGCAGCTGTTCCTAAAGTAATATACAGCCTGGCTTATTATAATTCAGGTTTTAAAGGACAATGTTTTTCTTCAAAGCATTCTCTTGCTTTGCTATTTGCACTGCTATTGCACTTTAGGTCTGTGAGGGATGGTAACCACAGCTTTGCTAGCTTTCACGGCTTTGCCAGTGAAGTACTTGATAATATGGCAGTTTTCATGAAATCTTTAGAAATCTGAGACTGAGCTACAGAAAGCCTAAAGAGGGAAGAAAGGGCAGTAGGGCATGGCAAGTTGGCAGAGATGGAGACTTACACCTTCTGAAACATCTAAAAGCTGAGATAATCTGAGTCCATTAGCATTTGACGGTTTTTATAGGGCCTTTCTATAATTAGTTGTTGCTTTTAGACTAGCCTACAGCTGGCATACTGTAAACAGGACTGATGGGCTAATTAGCAGTCTCAGAGGCCAAAGAATGTCTGGATGTGGGGTCAAATTCTTTCTCTAGTGACTCTAGGTTCTCCAGGGCTGGCAGTATGGCATGGTTGAAATATGTGAGTAGAACAGGTAGTGCCATATTCTATACTGTAACTTTTCTATATGGGTCAAGATAAGCTGCTTTCAGATGGCATCTCTTTGTTTTCTTTTTCAGTTCAGGTTAGGCTGATATGAAACATGGACTAAAGTTTTACATACTAGTTACACTTTTAAAGTGGCTAATGCACCTTACACAACTAACAGCAATGCTAGCGGTTTTTCTTCTGTGGTGAGAAAGAAGGCAGAGCCAGGCAGAGCAAGAAGAGGTTGATTCTGCTTCTTTTGCATCTAGCAGTTAAAGATCTTTGCACAGCAGATACTTTACATCCTTTTTCGTGATGTTACCTCTGCACTGCACATGTTGAATCTCTGTTATAAATGACTAGGGAAATTTCTCCAAGACTGTTCTGTTGATGCTTGAGTAAACAAACTGTAAAGGTCTGATCCTGCCTCTGCAATTTTCCTAGCTAGAACCACAGCAATCTATACCCACATTTCACTGGTTTATATGATGAACAAAGTGTAAGAAACAGGTGCATTAGATTTGTAGCAATTTTGTGGTCCTGGTACAAGAAACACTGACTTCTAAAGTTTCTGTTCATGTTCTTATGCCTTGAGTTCATCCTAGTGCCTCGATTCAATCCAGTATGCTCTTACTGGCATATTGTTGATTTCCAAACTAGCAGTATCACACTGACCTGCAGAGTTTTATTAGAAAAAATGAAACACTGAGAGGTTAGGACCCTCCTTCTCCTTTCCTTGCAGAAGGCAGGTGACTCCTTATTAATGTATGAAAAATGTCCTTTAAAAACTTAAAATGAAAGAAAGAAACCAAGGACCCCGCTTTTTTTTTTTTCAGAAATGACTTGAAAAACAATGGAAAAGAGAAGGTCTCCTATGCTAAAAGTGTAGGGTTAGTCACTTATAGGCAACCTCTGCGGTGGTAATGGGAAGGTTTTACAGGCACGAGTGGAAATAGCGGGAGCCAGGCTATGAAATCTTAGGGCACTGGTGTTTCCATTAACTGGTGATGTGTGAGGAAACAGATGTCACAAACCCACCAGAGAAAGCTCCTAGCCTATTTTCACTTATCCTTTTTCCCCTTTCTTATGTCGGATCAAATGAGGAAAATCCGATTGCTGATTCTGCCCTGCTTTTCCTTTGGTGGGAGGAAAGCAATCAACAGTAGCTACCTAAAGGAGCAGTGATTTATTATTCTTTTTAATCCAGGCTTGCAGGTTAATCTAACTCAAGCCACAAAAGAAAACAAAGATATATTGCCTGATAAAAAATGACGAATATTGACTTCTATACATATCATATCTATACAGGTATTTCCCTGTGTTTGCTGATTCATATAAATACCGCTTCACAGCACAGAGATCTCAAGCAATACCCTAAATGTGTTAACCACGCTGGCAGCAGCTTGCCAGCTAAACCCGCTGAAGTCTCGTGCTAATCAACAGGGGTTGGCTGCTAACATGTCATTTGCCCTATTTCTTAGCAAAGATACTGAAGGTCATTATTATTTAGTGCAAACTTTAGTGCTGGCAGACAGACAAAATAATACTAAGACCTGGCCTTAGCAAACTAAGATGGGCCTCCAGGAAGGCCTTTTTATAAGACTCATCTAATGTGTATGGACTCCGTCATCAATGTTCAGGATGAACATTTTGCTGAGGGTCTGGAATAAAATTGTCTACAATGGATGCTTTTTTTTTAAAAAGTGTATCTTTGGGCCCACAGGGAACCCAGCTGTTTATGCTAGTGTCCAGAAGCTCCTGCCAAGGGTTTGTTGGTCTAATCTAAGAAAAAGGAGCATTAGGTCAAACACTCGTGTTGCAGCACTGTAGAAAAAATATTAATGAAGACTTTAAGTAGGAAGTTTAATCCACAGTTGCTTTTTTAAAAAAATTGAATTTTTAAAAATTCAAAACTTTCCTATATTGTAAGAAAATATACTATATGATTTTTTTTTTTTTATTACTTATTGCAGTGATTGGGGGGATATCTAGGCATATGATGAATTTTAACTACAGAGTTTTGTACTTTATGATGATCTTGATTCAGAAACTGTTTCTTACCATAGGGAGCACTTGCTGACTGTAGTACAACCTACTGGCAGAGGCTGTCCCTTCAAATTTAACTCCTGTTGCAGCAGATGCAGTCTTATGCATCTTGACAATGAGAGAGTGGCTGTATCTGCATCTGTTGAAGTGATTCACTATATAAATTCATTCATACTTAAACACTTTTTCACCCTATAAATTCTATACTGGCTTTCATGTCAATAAGTTAAGCCATATGATGATTTACTCCTGTACCCTATTAGTAGGTCCTAAAGCAGGCTTAGAGCATAGATTCTTCACCACTTCACAACTAGCATTGTTATGATTAAATTGGTTGCCTGCAATGTTGGTGGCTGGGAAAGGAGCAGCAAATGCCTGCCAATAAACAAACTTTATTAATAGAAATGTTGTCACAGATGTCAACATACAAAAGCAAATGTGACATTAAAATGCATGTGTTAATTTACAAGGATTAATTAAAACTTTTTAGAGTTCAAATCGTATCAAATTTTGAGGAACAGCAACAAGCAATAACTCTATTTAGCTGTCATTTCCAACTATTTAATACATGTTTCTGAAACAAAATGAGTTCCATGGTTGCTGCATAGACTGACTTCAGTGCATGAATTGCATGTACAAGCACCTGCATTATGCAGAAGTATCTCCTTGGATCACGATCATCTCAGCTTTACTGGTCTCTCGAATATACAGCACTCCCAGTGACATTGCTGGCAGTTCCACATGTGCAGGAGAAGAACAGACTGGTCAGGCAGAGGACTAATCTGAGATGTAGGTGGTGCAGGTTTCCTTCTTCGATTCTGAGTTGACCATTTAGCCACTGAACCGTCACTGACTGCTGTCAGCGTGGATTGTGTTACTGACCTAAGCAGAGTGGGAAGTCTCCATGTTTGTGCCTGTACTATGCCTGAGTAGGCTGGACTACCAAGAAACCTAATGCTGGTTTGATCCCTCACCCATTTCTGTGAAACCATGTTGTTACACACTCGATACCTTTTGTTAAGCATTTGTGGGTCTCCTGGGTTGTCTAAAAATGCCATCATCTGCTTTTACAATGTATGATGTCTGAACTTTATTAAGAAGTGCTTAGTGGCTTTCTTTTAAGAAGAGTAGACGAGATAAATGTTGATGGCCAGCTAAGTGCAGCATGGTCACCCTGCCCGTATGGTCTGTACATGGGTACACTTGGACGCTTGTTAAGGGGAATGCAAGTCTGAGTTTTTTTTCCTCAGTCTTCCCTATATCTACCTCAGATATAGGATTGAGTTTGAAAGTTAAACCAAAGCGTAGTTTTGAGCTTGAAAGATTCTGTAGATGTAATGTCTGTACTTCAGTTCCTCATCTTCAAAAATGGATGAAATACGACAGTGCTGCTATTTCACTCTTAATGACGTCACCACTGCATATTAAAATGAAAGGCTGAAGTACTTTAGTACTACAATGATTTAGGTCACAAAAGTATCACAGACGATTGTATTGTAGTTATGCTTCCTGTTTCTATAGCAACATTTAGCCAAGAATCTCAAGGCTCTTTACAAGTATTCATAAATTAAACTCATGAGGTAAGGGATGGTGATTATTTATATTTACAAATAAGGGAATGCAGAGGTTAAACTGCTTGATCAAGGTCATACAACAGATCTGTGTCCGAGCCAAGAATAAAAGCTGACTGTGCTTCAGTCACTAGACTGATATTTTCTGTTGGAAGGGCTGCACAGAGCCGAGAGGAAAGCCTTGTACAAAGTTTACAGATTTGTTCATTCAAAATGTACATTCCAGCTCAGATTGCTTCACTGAAGTGACCTTATATTTTTATCTCTTTGTCTATCTAAACTTTGCTCTTGTGAAAACATCATTATATCCAGTCAAAGCAGGAGTAGCGTGATTTTGACAAGAGTTTTGTAAATCTCTGACAAAGCAAAACTGAAGCCTATGCTAAAGAAGTATGACAATCTTTGCATATATGATTGCTATTCCTTCAATGGCAATTAGATAAACAGATCTAGTACCCGTCTGGTTCATTTAAGTGGCTATGTAAACCAAAGAAGACAAACATATTTACATGAAGAACAACTATGAGTTTCCTCTGGAGTTACCACAGAGATATTGCATTATATGATGAGTAAATGGGGTTTGTTGATAGACAACAACAAAAAGCTCCCCACTCTCCTACATTTCTTTTTAAACCACATGAAGGGAAAAACTGTAAACTCTTAAATTTTTTGGTATCCAGCCTCTGCTCTTCCCTCTGTACATTTTGCTTGCCAGCTTGAGAATATTGTAAACGGAGGCATTAGAGGAGAACAACAACCACGCCTTTTTAACTCCATTGTCCCACTGGATCCTGTTTGTAGAATGAAAGAGTGGAAAAATAGCAAATATGCTTTTAGGAATGTTCTTTTATCGTTTAGACTAAATAATATAAAATGCTTTCTTGCTTCCTGATGTTAGACATATAGATATCTGACGTAAGATGTGCTGCTTTTCTTTCTTCTAGATACCATGCCTTACAGTTATTATGTGAATGTTGGTCTGCTTGTTAACTATATCCTTGTGGTCATGCTTGTTTTGCCTAGGTGGCTGCAACTGAGAATTTTACGCTACTTGTAGAAATGGTTTGCTGCTGTTTTCTCAGGGTCACTGGCTACTATGGCTGTATGACAGTTCTGGTGAAGAACACATTTGACTGGCTGAATGAAAGTGATTTAGTGAAGAAATGTCTTTTAAGAGTTGAGGATCATGTTTAGCAATGTTTGCAAGTCTGATTAAAATGTTCACAGAAGTGTGTAGCAGAAAGGAGACTTATTGGACCGGCTTTATTGCTTAAAGGGGGCAAAGCATGGATGGGATAAAGACAGGAATGGGGAGGATCAGCACTGCCCCTGTGAAAGATAAAGCAGTCCTGGAAGCATATAGCTGTATGTATCCCAGTTGGAATCAATATCTGATAATTTTCTCAGCTTTCAGAAATCCCACATACATGAGCATTAAAATCAGTGAATCACTGAAAGGATAAAATGTTAAGTAAGTGTTACGTAAGGTCTGATAATCAATCTGTATTTTGATCACTGTGTCAAGTGACAGCTGTGCCTCAGCTGCCACTGTGCCCTCTGAGCTGAGCAGCCAAAGACTGAGCACTCAAAGACTGACTGGAGATCTTCCTCAGTCCTGGTACACAGTGCTACTTCTCAAATTTTTCAGGTCATTTCTCAAACTTTTTACTAGCCTTTTTCTGAAATTTTTGCAGCAGTCAGGCTTGCTTGAAAATTTGTATGTAGCCAAACCACTTAGTATTACCACTCTGCAACTTGCATTACAAAGGGTCACTTGTGCAGTGAATGTGCAGTGTCTGTTAGATAGGTACTGGGCCAGACTTGTCAGCTGATTTAGAGTAGTTGTGGATTCAAGTATACTTATGTTTTACAGGTCAGAGAAAATAAAATGGGAGAAATGTAGCAATAGAACCTAGATGAAACTTTGACTCTCAGGCTTAGGCCATGTGTTCTTCTTTTAAAAAAATATATGCACGTTAATCTCACATAGATCTTTACAGTTGTGCCAATAAACATTTAGATGGGAATACTTCAAAGAAATGAAACTGCTATCTTTGTATTAAAAAGTTCTAGTGATCTTCTAGCGCGTTGAGATTTTTGAGAGAAGATGTCTTCTGCTGTATATATGTAGTTGTGATGGATTGACCTTGGTTTCACTCCCTGGGAAGTGCATGTGCTCAGTGTTTCGCAGACTAATCTGAAATTTCTGCTAACAACTTTTATCAATGAGGTAAAGTGCACCAAAGAAACTCTTTGTCGTATTTGTAAACAGATGAATAAATGTCACAGACAGGACTCCAATAGTTAACTACATGTAAGTGTAAAGTTATGGTCTTTGTCTAGCCAGCACACAGAGTTGATAAATCTAGTGGAGAGAAAGGTTTCGCAGACTGTACAGCTGGGGTCCTGATGGCTGGTCTTTGAGGTGTTTTTCTAAAAGTCAGTTGAGTGGCCACCCAAACTCAACTGTATTTTGGCTGAAGCTTCCTCTTCTGAACTCTTCTAGTCACAGAAGATCCAGTCAGGTATATGCACCCTTATTATTTTTCTGCAGCCTTGATGATAAATCAAATTAGGGTATTAAACTTACCTTGCTACTTATGAAATGCAGTCTATCACTATATAACTTTCTGGTGGTTCAAAGTGCTTTTCTGAAATGTGTCCTTGAAACTAAGTAGCTCTTAAACAAGTATAGGAGCCAGCTGATTGATAAATTGGGTCCTTTCTTGCTGTTCAGGTTGGCCTTATTCTGGGGTGATTCGTGAAATAAACTCCTAGCAGCTTTAGTGCAAACCTTTCATATCTGTAGAGAGTAGTTGTGAAACTTTATTGGTGATAATAAGGAATGCAAGCTTATCTCTAGTTTATGTAGAGATTAAACCTACTAAGCAAGAAGATGAACATGAGAACAGTGGTGGTTGTGGAATATATCGCAGCTGCCCATCGTAAGTAATGTTGTTTTTCCTATGAACTGGATCAGGGAATCAGATAAGGTTAAAAATAATGCAGACAAAAAGTGGGTAGGAGAAGGTACCAGTTTACTGCTGTGGAAGGGGGAAGGTTTTGCACGTGTTCCCTGAGCTGAGCTGTGCTTTGCACTGTGTCTCTCCCAATCCTGGACAATGGCTTCAATATTTATCAAACACTTCCGTGAACTGGTTTAGCTCACTAGATAGAACAGCAGAAAATTATCCAACTTTGTTTTTTACCCTGCCATTTCAGCACATTAAATTACCTGAAAGGAGGATCTGGTGAGTACCAGCAATAGTAGGAGATAAACAGCAGAAGCATGACCTCCTGCCCATAGTTTCAGGGAGCTATAGTTTAGCTTAGTGCACCTCTGGAAACCCTGTGCAAATAATTGTGTCATTGCATATGGGACAGGAGAGAGCTCCAGTGCTGAGCAAAACAAGTGATTGGCAGAGAGGGTAGAGAAGAATTCCATTATCAAAATCCCCTGTCTCATGAAACTGAGGTGTCAGCAAGAGACAGAAAGGCAGGCCTTGTCTTTCTGTATCAGAGTGTAAAAATCAGGAGATAAAGTGTTTGGAGAAGACTTAGTTTAGAACCTGAAGTGCTGTATTTGGAACTAGCTATATGACTTTGAAAGAAATGTAGAGCTGACTATTAAATAAAAAACGGAGATTGTAAAGTAAATGGAGATTTTTCCCCTTTAAAAGCAAACATAATAAGTGGAAAAATAAAATTTAGGTTTGCTTATAGATTGATTCTCTATCTTATCATTGCCTAGAAAATAATTAATTTCTGATTTCAATAGCAAATTCCAGATAATATCACAGACTGGTGGCCAGACAACCCTTGCTGGAATTCAACTATGCACATTCTGCATGTAGATCTTGTCTTTCTAGCCCTGATGATCTGTCTTCGCCCCCTAGGGACCATCACCAATGGACCAGCTGCATGATTTAAATTCGTAGTACTTCAGCAAACTTAATTTCTTTCCCATTATAGTGATGGCTGTTTAATTAGGGGAATCAAACTACCCATAGTACACTGAACTGAATTAGGAGTGTGTGGAAGTAACTAGGACTTTTTCAGTCCTGGAGACGTAGCAGATTGTTAGGAAGATGAAAACATTAAACTATGAGGTTAACAAACACCAGTTTAAACTAATAACTAAAATGCCATGGCTAGTTTATGTCTGCTCAGCACTGCTCAAAATGAACATGTGGCTTTAATCTGGTTCTGAAGGACAGAGTCTAAATAAGCTCACTACCATCTCTGACATTACCACAGCCCATTTATGTGTAGTGTTTGTATTGGTGATTTTGTGAGGAAGCTAAAGATTGGACATGTCAACAGGAGACATGAAACTTGTTTCGTGGATAGAGGATGTAATTCCTCAGTTAGCTATGTTTACTGTAATATTAATTTCTGATTATTTGCAATGCACATTAAAGACAAATGCTGAAATGTGACCAGACATGGTTTGCATGAAAGTACACTGATACACAGAAGTTCACCATGAGTACATGATTTGGCAAGACAGGGATGTTGATGGAAACAGCTTTGTGGGAGTGCCCAGCCTTCCTGGTAGTGCTAAAAACCCTGCCAGAAGAAAGGTATTACTCCTAATGCAGATCAGCTCTTTGATCTGCTGCTCAGCGTAACCCCACAAAGAGCTTCACTGGCACAACAGAAGAGGGGCAGGAAGGAGCAGCTGTGTTTACTCAGTTGTGCCACTGAAGCTCTTTTATCATCAGCCTACACCCAGAGAACTAGAAAAGTAACTTCTTTATCCACCTTCAGCTCTCATCTAAATGGGGAACCACTTCTTTCTGTTCTTGTGCTGCCATTCACTCTTTTTTTCTCAATTGTGCTGTTGGAGTCTATGTGAGGCCGACTGTAAATTGATCAGTGAAATGATTCAGGTTGAAAAGATGTTCCCATTCCTTAGTTTAAATTCTGACATTTCAATTGATGTGTTAAACAACAGTCCTGCATAGGTAGTTGCACTAGAAAAACAACTGGCAAGGATAAAGGACATCAGAATACTCTTATTGGGTTAGTAGTGGGTGAAAATGTGAATAGAACTGCCCTTTAAATGAAAGGTGCAATTTTAAACTGACTTAGTTTATTAAAACAGTACAATTTTGTGGGAAGGGCAGTCTTGCATTTTCCATCTTCCTCTGTGAGGCAGGTTTTAATCACTCACTGATATTTATGGAGAGGCTTGTACTAGTTTGCTTATGTGGGTTTGAAACTGATGCTCTAGTCATACTGATGGTTCAAGTTCTTTTCTCCTTGCTTGGTTAAAAACATTGATCATCTTGCTCCTAATTACCCTTTTGTAGCTCTGAAGAGAATGCTGCTTTATGATTACCTTGTTGATCAGGTTCTCTTTTCTTTTGAATTGATAGGGCTCTGATAGGCTGCACCATGTTCACTAATTAGATACAGAAAGAAGCAGCTGTGGTAGTGTGATTTTAATAGTTACCTAAGATCAGAATACAAGGGTGACACATCCTTGGAAAGATTCCTAGTGAAAACTGTCCTGGAGAGAGCATATCCAGTGAACAAAATTACCCAGGGCAAGGCTTGTCAGTTACTGCAATCTGAGAAGAGGCAACCTGGAAAAACAAATTGAACTTTGCTGTAGGAAGGAAATCATGCCGACGTGTTCTGTGAGAGACTGAGCACATGAGGGTGAGGACACCCTCAGAGATGCCCTCCTCAGTGACACTTGAATGGGTCACTGAGGACAGAAGAATTTAAAAAGTTGTGATTAGTACTCAAAGTCTGTGACATGTCTTGCAGCAATAGGACATTTAAATCCTTTGCAATGCTCTCATTGTTAATGATAAGTCCCTTCAATCGTTAACATTGGGTAGATCACAGAGTCCACATCTCCTTGCAATTTCAAGATATCTTCTTTACCTCGGTTTTTTTCCCCATCAAGTCTGATTTTAAAACTCCCAGTTAACATGACAGCTGGTACCAATAGCATGCCAATTACTGAACTTCCTGTAGTGTGAGAGAAAAAAACCCACACCCTTTTTTGAGAGGATTTGAAGCTTCTGTGTGCTGAGTATGGATGGGTGCAGCCTCCCCATTTTCTGGCTATAATCATTCCAATCTTGTGCTGTTGTATAATGATTTAAATACAATTCCATTGTACAGCTGACGAAATAGCCTAGATGAATTCTTTCTCATAAGGCAGGTAAAAATGCAGTCTCAAGTTGAAAGTTATGATACTTTTCTTAAAACTCAGTTATTTATTAGGCACTGAAGAAGCTTTTCTCCTAAATGGTAATACACTGAGTTAACTTTAGCAAGGAACAAGAGCAGATCTTAAGTAATACTGACATTAGCCATAGCTTGAACACATGGGCTGCAGTTTTGCAAGGGATAGAACCACTGCACCAAAACCCCCAGCACTGTAAATATTGTGCTGCAAAGCAATCCAAACTCCTTGACAACAAAGCTGGAGGATTTTCCCATAAACCTATTTTTCCCAAAGAACAAGACAGACAATTTCAAGTTTAGGGGTACTCCTGCACTACTTGCTCTAATTTCATTGATTGCTAGGCTTGTGTTATATTTTTGTTTAAGCGAAGAAGCTCGTAAAGCCTGGCTAGTAAAACTTTGCTAAAAAACTTCACTGAACAACCCCTAACTCATTACCAGATTTTAATAAAAACATAATACATAACAGTTCCTAATAGTATATTCATTCTTTACAGGTGCTTCTTTTGGGATAGATGTGAAGAGATGATATACATATGATATTTTTTTCCTGCTATGTCAGATACTATTATGTTTGAGTGAAATGTTAGGCAGCTGTTTTCACTTTTCTGTGTGCTCGTGTAGGCTGTGATGATCTGTGTATGGGATGTTCGCTTATTGTCTGGTATCATTATGTTATGGAGGTGGAAAGATGAGGCAGCATGGCTGTAATTTTATCTAACTGTAAAAATTCTAAGTTTTTGAAAAGTGAACATTAATTTGACACATTCTGTCTTCTGAAGAGGTGTGATTTTTTAAAAAGTATATTGTAAAATAGTAATTAATTGCATATTTTGTTGTTCATTTGCTTTGATGGAGAGGTAGGAGGTTCACAGGAAAGAAGTTTAACTACAGAAGTAGTTGAACTTGGAATTTATGTTTTGTTAACATTTGCAGGAGTTTTATTTTTTATTGACCAAGTACAAGGTCATGTTGACAATACATCATTATTTTTGCAGCTGCTCCCCTGTGTGTTAACAAACTGAGATACTTCTTTGACCATCATATTGCTTAGATTGTTGTGTGCCAAATATAGTTTGTTATGTGCCTTAACCCAGATGTAGTATCTAATAGATTTGGGAAATTACAGCCCTTGGAGATACTTAAATATGGAACCTCTTTAGGTATTTAACTATTGGACTGTTCATTTGCCTACTGAAAGTAGGCAATAGCCACCACAGGACTGTATTAAAATAATAAAAATATCCTCTTTAGACATATTGAGTCACATAAACAAACAGATTATGTATCTTGCAAACTATGTCATTAGTATTTATTCTTAACATGGTTCTTAGATATTGAAAGCACTGAACATATTGTCTGTTGGGCTTAAACATTTAATTAGTACTGCAAACAAGCAGAAGCAATGTTCATAATATGGACTGTTCAATTATTTCCACTTCATTCCATGAAAGCCTCCCTGAATTAGCTTTGCATACTAAACCAGTATATTTTTTCTTAATACAAGAGATCCTCCGTGTATTTGAAAGATCAGCTCATTTGAATGTGGCAGCCTGAACTAGAACCCACGTGTCATCCTGCCAGTGAGCCAACACTGTGATGGAGTCTTGCTGAAGGCATCCGTACTTGATTTTTTTTCTGGTGAAAATCTTCGCTGAAGTTGCTGTCCTTAAGTAAAGGACATGTGTGTGACAGTGGTCTTGCCATTAGTCTTGGTCACTGTTAGTCTATGGGCCTGTCTCTGACCAGGTGTTTGGTTCCTGTAAAGAGTCAGAAACAGGAGACCAGGCACAAGCTTCTGCAGGTCTGCTGAAATGTGGTAATCGCAGATGTGTCCATTTGTATCAACAAACACAAAGTAATTGACTAATTTCTGCAGGTGGTAAATCATGTTGTTTTACTAAAGGCTAAGGATGTATTGGTTTTGTGGCTTAGCTGATAAGCTCTTAAGTTGACTAATGTGTTTGGGCCTTAATTAATCTCTTTCCAGTTATACTGGCTTGCTTATCACAAGATCACGATTTGAAAGAGAATTTCCCTAACCCACTCACTGCAAGGCACAAAATAACTTCTATCTCACCCCAGCCTCACCAAACTCATCATCAGAAACAATCTTCCCACAAACCCCATCTATCACTAGTGGAACCAAACTGTTTTAGAACAACAAATGCAAAACTAGTACACACGTTTCGACAACCACCACAGTAAATGTGCCCTTCTTTGAACAGAAGCATCATTTGTCTTTCATCTCCCTGTACTCTGTCCTATCATCACTCCTCTGGCTGTATTTCCCATCTAATCTGCGTATTTCCATTACTCTTCTCTCTGATATTATCAAGTATGAGCTGGCAATGCGCCCTTGCGGCCCAGAAGGCCAACCGCGTCCTGGGCTGCATCAAGAGGAGCGTGGCCAGCAGGTCGAGGGAGGTGATTCTCCCCCTCTACTCTGCCCTCGTGAGACCCCACCTGGAGTACTGTGTCCAGTTCTGGAGTCCCCAACATAAGAAGGACATGGACCAGTTGGAGAGGGTCCAGAGGAGGGCCACGAAGATGATCAGAGGGCTGGAGCACCTCTCCTACGAGGACAGGCTGAGAGAGTTGGGGCTGTTCAGCCTGGAGAAGAGGAGGCTCCGGGGAGACCTGATAGCGGTCTTCCAGTACCTCAAGGGGGCCTACAGGAAGGATGGGGACAGGCTGTTCAGTAGGGCCTGTTGTGATAGGACAAGGGGTAATGGGTTTAAATTAGAAGGAGGGAGGTTTAGATTAGATATTAGAAAAAAATTTTTTACAATGAGAGTTGTAGAGCACTGGAACAGGTTGCCCAGAGAGGTGGTGGATGCCCCATCCCTGGAAACGTTCAAGGCCAGGCTGGATGAGGCTCTGAGCAACCTTATCTAGTCAGGGAGGTCCCTGCTTCTTGCAGGGGGGTTGGACTAGATGACCTTTGAAGGTCCCTTCCAACACTAACCATTCTATGATTCTATGATTCTATGATTCTAAGTAGTTTAATGTCACTGAGAAAAATTCGGAGAGACTGTCTCCAAAATGCAGTTAGCTTAAGTTTGCTACTTCTGTTTTGGACCTGTAGAAAGCTTTGCATCCCTGAAAACTCATCTGCTTTTCTTGAGAGCAGCACTTCCTCTAATGAAAGATCTTACCTCTGCCCACCACCTACCTAGCATAGATGACATTTTCCTTACTTTATTTGCTTTGGATTAAGGAAAATAGTTACAGAATTTTTTTTTTTAGCCTGGATCAGTTGGAAGATCCAGTTTACTGCTCTGCCCAACAAGAATTGTCTCTGTACAACTGATGGGATGTGAGCTGCAGTGCAGGAACAGCATTTGGTAGCTGGGAGAAAGAACAGGAATTTCTTAAGGCAGCTGCTCCATCTTGTTTAGCTGTACCTCTCAGTATTAACTGAGGAGCTTTGTTGCACACCTAACTCCTTCAAATGCAAGTGCTCTAATTTTATAGCCAGGGTGCGTTTGTGAATGTCAATACCCCAATTAGTTTGCCTAAAGAGACATGAATATTAAGAAAATTCAGATAGTTTGGTAAGCAGTATCGTAACACTCCAGAGTTTTGAATGCTTCTAAGAAACAATTGTTCTGAGTAGCAATGTGAACATCAAACTGATGACTACGTTTTGTAAATAGAAAAACAGCCCAGAAATGCAGTTTTAGGAGGAGTGAAGCTAATAATTTTTAGGCCATATACTCAAAGATTTTTCCATTAAAAAAGAAAAAAAAAACATGGAAAGTCAACATGTTTCATTTTGCAACTTTGTAAGTTTAAAATTTAGTTTTTGAAATGGCATTTTGATTTGGAACTTTTCCTCTTTTTGTAATTCTAATAGAAAGTCTGTCAACATGGTTTTTAGCCTAAGTAAAATGTTCTGGGTGAATTTGAAAGGAATTTTTTGTTTGTTTAGTATTATCCACAATGTAGCCAATTCTATAAACACAAGGTATACGAATACGAAACTGTTCATAGGAGCCCATGATTTTAAATGAATTATAATTAAATATTGTGTATTGCCGTTTTCTTGGCCTTTAAATTGAATAAACATGCGGAGTCATACTTTGCCCTCATAGCAATTCTGAGCAGCAAAAGTGTTGCAGAAGCAGCCAGAAGTTGGTCTTCTTTTGTTTGAACAGGAAATGAGAATTTTACTTTTGATGTAAACAATAGATTTCTTGCGATAGGAATGTATGTGTTCTTTTTATTCCTTTGGCTAAATCTTTGGGAAATTTATAATCTGTAGGACTTTTTGAACAGGACGGTGACAAAACTGAGGGCTGCTATTAATTGATACAGCAATGTCAGTTGTTCTAGTGTATTTATTGCATTTCTTTAATATTCCCTTAGTTTCATCTTTATGGCTCATATGTAAGATGAATAGCTGGTTTGGTCTTTCTGGTTGCACTATTCTCACTCCTTTCATGGAGCTGTGTTTTTTTTTTAATGATATGAACATCAGCTAATGCTGAAACAGTAGCTTTTCTAATTGATTTCACACCATTGTGTCTGTTGAGATCAATCCTTTTGATAGTGGTTTTCTGTGCAATCAGGACGGACAAGAATGAAAGGGACCCTCTGGAGAGTATTATCATCCCCATCATGTACTGGGGAGAATTGAAACCTAGGCAGACTGTGATTTCTCGATGTCACCCAGAACTGAACCTTCTTTCTCCTAGCATTGGCCTATACCTTTACATCAAGAAAACTCAGAAAAACTTTTGATGGATGGAGAATCAGCTGTAGAAATGTGTTTATACAGAACTGAATGAGCTCTGAAGAAAAGTGGAAAAACATTTTTGTTCGTAGCATTTAAAACTCCAGTTTATAAACATTTGTATTTGATTAACTTCACCCTCAATTATAGCTCTGACTAAGCTTGCAATCCGTAATTCTGAGACCACAAAGAAGAATTTCAGCAAAAATACAGAATGTCAGAGTTGACATTTTGGAAAAGTGTAAAGGAAAGGATAAACAAATAAAACCAACCCCCACATTTTTTGAAGGAACACTCTGTGCACTGAAAATACTGTTATCGAGTACAGTCATGGGAATCGCATGCAATGGCAAGGAAGAGTAAGCAGTATGAATTACTGAATGTACTTTTTGTTTTTTAAAAATGTGCAATCTTTGTGCATGTATAAAAGAATGAAGAGGATGTCTCTTGGAGGAAAAGTAAATGTCACATTTGAAGGAAAACGTTAATGAAGATCATCAGTCAAACATCCATATCTGATGCAATCTAACCCGGGGGCTGCTAGAGCTCTGTTAAGCCGAACGCAATAGTTCCCCAAGGCTCTCTGCATGCACAGTTAATTCCACAATCAATACCTTCTTCCAAAATGTGATTAAATATGGCCAAGTTAAGACACTGCTCTAAATTGCCCCCAGAAGAGTTCTTTTTCATTAGCCACATATCCAAATATTACTGCCAGATAGTGCAAAGAATATATCAGCCTCTCTGCTTTCACCTTTATAGACCAGGAATGATAATTATGGTGAAGCTTTTGGAGAACTAAGAACACACTACTGATTGACATCTAGGTGTTGCTTTTATTAAAATTGCCCATATGCCAGCTTAGCTATATATGGTGTAAGAGTCTGTACTGGACTACAAAAAAATTACAGGATGAATTCTTAAAAAGATTTAGGGTCTTAAATCCTACTTTCAAAATTGAGTTGAAAGGGAGATTTATTTAATGAAATGTTGATATCTAGAAATGAGCTACCCCTGAATTTAGGGAAGAGAAGTGGGTACTTTGTAGAGTGTTTCGTTTCGTCCCAAAGACAACATCCGAAACAGGTCAAGTGTGTCTTTTCTGACCAGCTCAGGTCTTTTCTTCACACGTCTAATCCAGCACAATTAATTCTACTCATGGCCATCTAGGGCTTTATTGAGGACGTCTAAGGTCTACCTACAGCTATCAATCAGTTATTTCTTTTGGCACCTCTCAAAGCCTAGATTTCCCCAGAAGGAAATTTTATGCAAAGGAGTTAGGGAATGTTTAAATAATCTGGCCTGTAGCCTAAGGCCTGAGTCTTCTTGAAAGTCCACAGGATTAGGGTGCTAAGTCACTCCGGCACTTTCAAAATGTTTATTTTCAGTGCTGTTGGAAAAGATACTGCTTTACATAATAAAACAGCATTCAGTTTTGTGAAATAGAAGTCTTCATCACATTGACAGTATGCATTGCTGAGCTTTTGTCACATGATTCTGGGTCATCTTTTCACATCTGCTGATGAACTCTTAAGAAAAAAAAAGGACAAGAAGAGAAGAGAATTCAATTGTCTCTGCAGAATTCTTTTTTTTTTTCATCATATGGGGAAGGTCAGTGAACTAAAACTCTTTTTTTTTGGCGATGGAGCTAGGACGTCCAGAAGAATTTCTGCAGATAGAAAATGTAAAACAAATCATAAATGTAAATCAAAAGAACATCCTGTTCTTGTTTATCTTGCAGATGAAACTCACAAACCTTTATGCACAGTTGAAAGGAGGTTTAAGACAACCTGTTGTCTGCCTACGATCTGAACAGCTGTTTGTAGGAGAATTTTCCACATAGGTCACTGCAGAAAAAAAGTAAGGTGTTGACAGCCTGATGGATGAGTTTGGCTGGCATGCTGCCCCTCCAGTTGTACAACTAACACTTTCATGTACAGTAAGTATTGTGTGCATTCGGATTGCCTCTGATATAGTAGCACATCTTCTAAAGTTGTAAACTGAAAACAGAAGATCACCTGAGTTCCTAAAGAGCAAGCCACTCTTTTCCTAAATGCTCTACCGATAAAAAATAGGGAAAGTTCAAATTAAACTTATGAAAAGCTCTTTATGTGAAAGGTTGCAGCTGTTAATATGTGGAAAGGATCATGCTGCTGTACACACGGAGCTAGAAGATAAGCAACGGTCCCATTGCTACATAGAACTGCTCCCCGTTTCCCAGCCAGGAGCGGTGCTTCTTGTCTTTCAGAGTATTGGTGGGCCTTACACAAGCAAAAATATGCTAAATGGTCAGCCAGACATGGACACGCACACAGAGTTTCATCATTCTTTCCATAAGTTGGCATTGACTGGTATCTAAAATCCCATAAATCTCATCCTTTTGTTTTGTGCATGGAACTTAGTGTTACTGGAATTCGAATAAAAGAACTCTTCAAGCCACACTTTAAGTGAAGAAAAAGAGACATTTTCTTCTTTGGCTTTTACTTTCCAAAGGACAAATATCTATTTCTGTTAAACCTTTTCTTGACATTTTCTTTCAAAAGAGAAATGTATTAACACCCCAACATGGTAGACACTTGATCTGTTGACCAGTCCTGATCTATTAGGATACGGAACCATAAATATGCATTTTGTTTTAAGTCCTGCTACTAGGCAGCTCAGTAGCCATATGCAAGTTCTCTAACTTATGTGAGGAACCCATGCGTACCATGGCAGGTGCCTGCAGCTTGCCGATTTAACCTTGGGCTGGAAGCGAATTTGGGAAATCTTTGTTCTGTTCTTGTCTGTCAGTGACTTACAGAAAAACCAGAATTAAGTTCCTTAACTTTTCCATTCCCGTGTTGCCATGTTTGCAAAATTGTTGTTATATTTAGTATTTACCTGCTGTTGCAAGCTTTGTGAGGCATCTGCAAGGTGAATATGCTGCTGTACAGAATGCTCTGTCACTGTGGGCAGAACAACTAAAACTTGACTGTCATCACCAGCCTGGCAAATACAGAAGCAGTACAATCCTGTCTCTTTATCTTATAGGATAGGAGTCTTCATTATATTAATTATTTTTAATAATGTATTATTTATATACATATTTATACTTAATATATATTAAGCAAGCCTTTGGGATCTTTCTAGTGGGAAGTGTTAATCTTAAAGAAGGAAAATGGGTTTCTCTCCTCCTTTTTATTGCAAGGATAGTACGGCACATGGCACTTAGTTTAACTCCACAGCGGAGGCAACTGAAGATGTGTAACTGCCCTCCTTCCCTGGCTTGAGGAGCCTGCAGTGATACGTGCAGGGTGAAACGTTTTTGTAGGTGCTCCACCTTGTTCTGCCCCGGGCCCTTCTAGGAATTTTTCTACCCCCAGGAGAAGAGCCTGTTTGCTGTGTTATACTGGTAGAAGGTAAAGTAATCTGGTATCTGCCTAATCTCTGTAGCTGTGTAGGGCAAAGAAGAGTGAGATCTATCTGCATTTTACAGACGTGAAAATGGACAATTTGCCAAAGGCCTCGAGGAATATCTCTGCTGGATCCAACACTTCTATCAGGTATATTCTCCTAGGTATATTCTTGCAGCACTCCTGCCTGAAAGCACACAAAAAAAGTGTCAAATTTCTTTTCATATCAATACTTTTCATAAAAAATTGACAGGAGTGATCCCCATCATGTTGAAAGGTATCACATGTTTTAATTACATGGCTCTGGCAAGCCTGATTTTTGTTTTCTTTTTCCTTGTTTAACTTTTTACTCCTTGATTTTTTTTTTCTGGGAAACCCTTTCTGAATGCTTGCTCTGCAGAGACATCAATATTTTTCTTCCTTCTTTTGACTACTAGAAACTCCATACTGTGCTGGGAATCTCATAGTCAGTCAGTATGTTGACTACTATGTTAGCTAATTAGCTAGTTAATTAGGATGTTGTGGTAGGGATACAGTAGGGAGGATGTATTTCTGTAGAGGTGTTTCTAAGCTACTCGTACAATCATTAACTGTTTTATTTTTGTCCCAACCGCAGGGAAAGGAGCAGCAGAGCTGTTAACATTTAGTTTTGTAACAATGCTTTGTTTCACTGCCCTACTTATAAATAGCCAAAATGTAAAAATATAGCAGAAACCCATGTTTCCTGCAGAAACAAATGGAAAACACTGGCACTACAGACTACAAAAATTATGACATAGAAAATGTGTCATGAAACTGGAGAAGAGCCCCCCAAACACTGTTTTTTAATTATAAACCCTTCCTTTTACAATATGCTGTGGCTCAGGGAATGCTCCAGAACGAAAGCCCTGGGCTTGCTAAAGCTTATGCCGATTGAAATCTATAATCATTCAAATACAAAGAAGTCGTTCTTGAGTCATCCATGCCCCACTGGATTTTTTACTGGCTTGACAAACTGTTCAAATTAAACTGGTGCTCTGTTCTGTGTATAGACAAATCCTGAGGTTCAAGCTAAGGTTGCTAAGTCTCACATGCAGTGAGCTGAAACCAAGTGTAAACTCTGACTCAACAGGGAACATGATGGGTTTTGAGCAAATGAGGCACAGTGCCACAATTAGCTTATTAATACAAGTTATTAAACTTCACCAGTGCCTACAAAAGCTGATCAAACATGAATTAAGAGTGGCTCAGTAGGGCAATTGGTGCTTTCACTGTCTGTCAATTGCAGATAAGCATACTCTTGCAGGCTCCTCACCTGCCTCACTGCTAGATACAAACATGTACAGCTTTTATCCCCAGTGGCATGGTTTTAAACTGTTTCCAAAGCTGTCTTCCATGGTGACTCTGGCTGTAGAGAGTAAGGTTAATCTTCCCTGTTGCACTGAATGACAGCTTCAGCAAAGGTTCTGGGCAGAGCAGCTTGTTGGTGAATGTATCTGAAGAGGGAGCAGAGTTGTAAGTCATGCAGGTAAAGCTAAATGGGCTCACAGACAGCAACCTTGGTAACAGAGCTAAAATGCAGTGGATATTGTGTCAATTCCTTTTTATCAGATCTTCTTTTTATCAAAGGAAGCAAAAACTGGTATAAAGCAAAGAGTGCTATCCTATCCTTGACTACCTGTATAGCTACATGCATAAGCTATAAAAGACATTCAAGAAAGAGGAGACAGCTTAGAGAATACTGTCTACCAAAGACCTGCAGTAATATTGTAACTTAACTTATGTTGACTGTTCTTTTGGATTAGTTTGCAAATGGAACAACTGCAATGAAATTTTGGTGTGTCGTACAAACTAGGAATAGAATATAAACTTGACGTAGGACCAGAGAAGTAGGTGACGGTCCATAAATACAATATGTCCTGTAGTAGAGGTCAGTTATTTTATGCATGCTGACTAATACTAACCAATCCTAAAACATGAGGAAACATCCAATTTAGATGATTTACCCCATAAGGTGTCGTCACCTGTTAGGTCAGATCCTTTTGATAATGTTACAAGAACACATCTATTTTTACCCAGCTCTGTTCAAATATCATTCAGTAGCACTGCAAGTGCTTTGGTCCAAAGCCTGAATGAACAGGTGTAAGAACATCTTGACCAAATATGAACTCATGTATTTTATATATTGTACATGCTCACACTTTTATTTATAAAATGAGTTCACTGTCCCTGGCATTTTATTTGCACCGTTTCTGTCTTATCTGTTGAAATCTGAAATGAAAGAAAGCAGCACCAGTATTTTCTAAACTTTCATTATGAATTAGCAGAAGTAAAAATTAAATGAAAGATAAGAGGTTTTCCCCTCTTAGCTGATTTAGTGAAGGCACATAAAGTTTAGTTTAGTTCTCTGTTACTTCAGGAGCCGAGTAAAATAATTATTAACATTTTTTTTTTATTTTGTCTGTTGCATGTTATGTTTTTTTTATTTAAAGTTTTTACCTACCAAAACTACAGAGAGATATCAGAAAACTTCAAAATTCTCTGTAATGTACTTTTTCAAGAAAAAATAGTATACAGGCAGAATGTTCCTGTTTTTCAGGACACTATGTGAGGGTTTATGCTTTTGTTTACTTTTCAACAAAGATTTTGGAAGGAAATTCTTAAAACATTATGGCTATACAGTCTGTAAGGATCTTTGTACTTCCTGTATGGTCTTTGTTTAATGAAAGCCTGGGAATTTCACATACGTGTCTGTATGCATACCTTTCTTTTCCTGTATGGCTCAGGGTTCCTAAAGCAACTAACAATTAACTGAAGGTTCCTGGTAAGAGACAAAGAAATGACATATAGACAAAATGCAAACCCAAGAAACAAACAAATATATTGGAAATGTCAGGCCATGTAACTTTTAGACATACAAGAGTCAAATGTCTATCTTTAAATGTGTACTTTTAAACATGTTTTTGGCAAGGATTTGATAGCAGAGTGGCAGTATAACACTGGCAGGCAAGCTCTGCTGCTTGTTTGCGGGTGGCTCATAGCTACCACATGCATAAGAAGGGTGGAATTTTTCACAAGCATTTTTACCAAAGTCTCTGTGTTAAAAGCTGAAGCTGACCACTCTTTTTGTTTAACCAGGGCCAGTATTTTTACTGAAGCAAAGTTCAAATTAATGGAGCTAATGGATATGTACTCAAGGCAATAATCTAACTGAAAGCACTACACCTGTATCTAAGTAAGACTCCAGGAGAGGCAGATAGCACTGTGTGTTGTTAAGGCTGCACAGCGTGTTGTGGTATGACTCCTTGTATTCAGTTGCTCATAACTTTCATAACTTTAAGAACCTTTAACAGTTTTGGCTACACTTTTCCATAGATGATGTCTGCTTGAGGTGGAAAATTTTGACAAATAGCAGTCAAGTGATTGAGCCATTTCTGAAAGGAAGGTTAAGGAAGAATATGTTGCTTTATTCCTTTAAAAATATTTTTGAAAGCTTGTCTCTGCAGTGCTGTAGTTTGGCCTGGGAGCTGGAAGGAATAGGGAAAGAAATGGGAGGCAGCTGGATGATGAACAGGAGGGAGACATAGAGATGGTGCAAGAAGAGGGACTGAGTGGGGAGGGAAACTGGGGCTGGAGAGAAAAACAACAACAGAGAAGGTTATAAGCTGGGACTTAGATGGGCAAAAAGTAGGACTGATAGCCACGGGGATGTAGAGAAGAGTTCACATGTCAAGGTCAAGGATGGGAGAAACACTGAAAGAGGCGGATTGAGCAGGATCATTGAAGACAAGGCAGGAATGAGGTAACTGGTACACATCTGAGCAAGAAACTGGGAGGATATGTCAGCCTGGGAGCTGTTGGGAAACTGATATTCAAGCAGTGACCTTGGAGGGAAGGCAAAGAGAGAGAGCTGAGACTGGCTTGGTTAGAACAGTGGGACTGATATAAGAGGCTTTCTGGAGAAAGAGGAGGACACAGATGGGTAGGCAAAAGGCAGAGGCCTCCAATTGGGAGCTACTGTTACAGAAACCCTTATGCATGGATAGGGACAAATAGGAAAGACTGAGGATTTTGAATAAAATCAAAAAAGAGTGAGTGGGAGTTTTACCTGTCAGAACACACACTTGCTTCTTCTGTGATGGAACTTGCTATCCCTGAATTACCTTTCCCATGAGCCAATAATGGTAGTAAATGTAATCTGACAAAGTAAATGCTTTGCAACCTCTTCTGCTGGTTCACTGGCAGGAAGGCAGCTTGTCTGGCTCAGGGACAGGGACCTGTCCTTTAGGTCTGAAAGTCTTGGCTGGTTGATGTGTGGTACGCACCTGCGACAGGCATGCAGGAGTTAGTGTAGTGATTTAGTGTGGCATTTCTGTTTTGTTTCAGGTTGTGATTTGAGAAGAGTCTAGGAAATTACACACAAAATGGTACTTTGAGACCACTTAAATGCTGCAAAGTTAGTAAGTAGCTACAAGAGTCTGCTCTGAAATCAGAGTTATTAATTTCCTAATGCACTTTTTTCTCTTGTACATCTCTATTGAATTTGTTCCATAATACTCCTGTGACATGATGAGGCTTTTGTACCATCTTTCTTATCCACACTAATTTATGACTGACGTGCCCAGGAGCTGATATTTCAGAGTACTCAGTGTTTAGTACTGCAGATACTCAAAGTAAAGCATCCATATAAATCAACTGCAAGCTGACTCTCTAGCTCTGCTAAAAATTAGAATCCACAATCTCAAGCCACATATGGGAAGATGAAGAATATGCAATTGCTAAAAAACAGTGAAAAGTGTGATTTGGCTGGCACTGCGGAAGAACTCCATGGCAAAAAGCCACATTCATTTGCTTTTGTTGTGATACCTTCTGTTTTCTTCAAGTTCACATTTAATCACTTACCAATTTTTGCAACAGATTATGTAGAGGGGAAAAAAACAATGTCCAGAAAGTGCAGCCTCCATTACTGCATTGTCTGGATTTCATCCCAGAGGAAATCCACGTAGGAAATAGAGTAAGGCAAGGGCTCACAAAAAATGGTATATAATAATATATTTTAAGACCTTAACTTAGTGTACGTAGATAATCCTAAAGCACAGCATCATGTCACAAACTCAACTGCTTTTGGAGCTTGGCAAAGACTTAGTAAAACAGGCTTAATGTTTTGGCTTCAGAGTTTTGTGATAACCAGGCCATGCCCTATAATGTGAGCTGTGATGCTACTGCCACTGGAGGACTGGAACAAAAAATAATGACATGAATCTCTGATTTTATTTTACAAGTGCATTTTTAAATGTAAATATACTCAGAAAGATGACTACACCTGACATCAGAGTTTTCTGTATTTATAGCTGTTACTCTCATGTCAAATGTGTTCAATTTGCCCAGCCTAAAGACTACTGTGTCTGCTTCTAATTCTGCAATTTCAACCTGGGCCATACAAAATTAACCAATATTCTTATAGGACAATTCCAAGCTGGATTTTATGAGAATGGACAAGTGCTAGTTGAGGAAGAGTGCTGTTAGCTTGGGTATTTGCTCCCATGTGCCTCTGGGGATCTGGATTTCCCACATGCTATTGTTATCTGTGACTTGTTTGACCTGATGTGACACATGTGGCTGGGTAGGCACATGAATACAGGTGGTAGTTCTACTCAGCACCTGAAGAAAGCATGTTTTTCCTCAGCACGTTCCCCAGTCTCACTCCACTGGGCAATATACTCCTGCCTGTGGCAAGATAATCGGCTTTGTCCTGTGACTTGATGCAGCGGGAGGATCAGCCACCTCTCCCAGCCTGTTCTTGTGGAGGTTAGGTCTAGCCTGGCCACTGTCAGGAACTGTAAGTCCTGTGGTCAGAATTGTGACAATTGGCCTGTTAGTGTAGGCAGAAGACTACAAATAAGTTTTCTCCCCTCTAGCTTATTAATCTCTACCATTCCACAAAAAGCAATGTGTTGCTAATGTCAATTAAGTTAGAAAGTAACCCCTCAGCACCCTAGAAGCAGACAAGGTATGCATGCCATTTTATAGAATCACTTCAGTGCCTGTAATTATGCTTTAGAAGAGAAACACCTAGGGGAAAGCCATTAAGAAATTACAGTTATGTAGACAAATGTCATGCTGTATTTTTAAATATAAAAGTGGAACACATACCTAAGATGTGCTAAATTGCTATATTAGAATGTTCAACACCGTCTGCTCAGGACAGAAATGTGCAGAGAATTTTTTCAGTAGTTAATTGGTGAAAGTTTTGTATTTTTAAAGGAGAGGGAAGGATTTGAATGTAGAAGGGAATTATTTTTAAGAAGCAAATCAGAGATGGAGGACTGAGCCACAGGAGTAAAAGATCCTGAGAGGAGGAGGAGGGAGTGTGGAGTATAAAAACCTCAAGAGAGTGAACAAGGGGAGAACTCAGGGATTTTACTCTTTTCTGATTTATGGACACTCTGCATTTTTCTCTCCTGGAGGTGTGGACCCCTGATTGGTGTTTCTGAGACTATTAAAAATAGTTTATCTTTACAGCTATCTTCCTCAGACTGACCACCAATGGCCCATAAACCTCCTAGGATCTGTAGTCCTCTTGTTGAAAATTACTGGTTTGCTTAAAGATGGTACGTGTTTAGTGCTAAAAGCAGCACCTTGCTTTGGCTGGAGGAGCCTTCGCCAGATGTCAAAACAACATTCTGTTCTGAATAAAAGAAACTGGCCTTCACTTTTACCTCACCTGCCTGCAGGTACTGCATTCCAGACCAGTGTTTAGATACAACTTTGGGATGCATGAAACATATAGATTAAAACGTATTCCCAAGGTATAGCTTTTTGTCATAACAATGAGGAAACTTAGAGCCAGAGATGCCTCAATAAAGCAATACCAAATACAGAATTACTTCTGTTATCTTTCACTGAAGTCCCTGCAGTGGGAGGGATTTGATCATTTGCCTAGAAGGTGCTTCCTCTGTAATTGTTTTCCAACCATTGACCTTTTGTGTGGGAATTTATCCTACCAATGTGTTTTTATGCCAGACGCTACATTACATCTGTAAAAGACAAAACACCTGTATCCTTAACAGGGCTGTTTGCTGCTTTGTTGCTCTTCCTGTCACTGATGTGTGATCCTTACTGTTCCTGTGTCTTTCCATGCTTTAAGGAAGACATCTCCCTTAAGAAAAACCATGAACAAAGACCACGCTTTAGAAAAGCAGGTAAACAAATAAAAAAGTACTCAGTGGAGGGCAATGATATTTCTTTCTTTAGCTATTGTTTTAGTATTTTCTTCTTCATTGGGAATTTTACTTCACTGTCATTTTCTAAGCAGCTTATAGGAATGAACAGAGACTTAGGATGTCCCACAGGCATTCTGCCTGACTATGTGAAGAATGTTCACTATCAGTCAAGTGGTTGAAAATAAAAGGAAACCTTGTACTGAACCTCATTAATGTGTAATAAAATGGGCTAGCTTGTTATCTTGGAGATACAGAGCACTCTGCCCTGTAACAGAGAACATCTGCAAAACAGAAAAAGAGAAAAATGATGTGCTTGTAGGAGCAGCAGTGTATTTGCCAAAACCAGAATTGCTCCGAGGCAGCAGTGCCTGTGCTTTCAGCCTGGGCAGTCACATAGCTTCTGATAGCTGTGTGATAAGGAAAGGTGTGGCCCTTCCCCTGTCAGATAAGTGACCACGTATATATCATGTTCTCAAAATCTACCTGCCCTGTTGTCTAGCTGCCACACGTCCAGGTACGTACAAAATGAGTCATCTCGCTAGAGGCTGCCTGTGTGTCCTACTACGTGGCTAATGCAGGTTTGCTCTGTCCTGTGATCACCGTGCAGTGTGTCATACAGCCAGAGGCTGAACATCCATCCTAGCAGACGTGGGTACACAGGCCTGCCTGGCTGGACTTCTTATGGGGGTGGGACCTGCCTTTAGGTATAGATGAGATGAAAGCAAGCAGTGGAAGGACTGTGAGACTCTTAGAAGAAATGATTGGTGCAGGCTGCCAAGTAATCACCTGGTTTGTGGCTTGCTGCCTGTCCACATTTCAGGGATGTCCTAGAAAATGGTGTAAAGACTGGGCTGTGGCCTGGATGAACTGCTTGGCATGCTGTATTCAGCTCATGCACTCACCACCCCTGCTATAAAAGCACTCTGACTCACTAGCTAGAATTTCGTCCATTAGTGTAATTAAAAAGTAAAAAGAAATGAAGCAAAGCTAATGAGCCTTCTTTAATAAGCTCAGTGGATATCTCTAAAACAGAACATAGGAATAATCTTATTTTAGAATAATTAGACTTTAATTCATTGAAGTTTCAAAAGTGACTAGGTTTTGGAAGTGTAGCAAGCTGGGTTTAACCAAATTCCAAATTCCAAAGCAGAGGTCACGACTTGTTATCACACACATGAAGTCTCAACATTTTTTCTCATGTTAGGAGTGCAAACAGATGTTCTGAAGGAGTAATACGTTCAAGTTGTTTTGTAAGCAGGAGGCTGTAAAGGGCATGCCTGTCTATTTTTGCCTTGTGTCTTCTGAGGAAGGAAGGCAGGCTGGCAAATGGAATATTGTTCAGATTTGCCTGAAATGAGGACTGACCATGAGTAAGAAAACCAAAGTACATATGTTACTTTCCTAGTTTCCTTTTCCTCTATGCTTTTCCCCAGGCTTCTGCTTTGATACACATGCAGCCTGCTTTTTACTGATCTAAATCTCAAATTTCCCCCCCTTTTTTTTTTGTCATGCAAAAAGGCTACAAATATATCAAAACCTGGAAAGCACACGGGATTTGCGCTGTTGTGTAGAGGCTGGACTCTATTTTTTCTGAATCATATTGTAAAATAATGTATCAGAAATTGGGAAAGACATACTTATTTAGTACACTTTAGCATGAAACCTCAGCAGCAGACAGGTTCAACTGGGAAACTGAGTGTCACCCAGAGTCAGACATTGGTAGGAACTAGCACAGTGCCTGACCTGTGGTCCTGGAAAATCTTCAGACTGTTATCTCTTCCCCCAAACTGGAGATCTGTTCAGCGGCTGAGAATGGCTCAGCTTTAGGACTGTGTCTACTGCAACAGTAACTATAGTAAGGATAAAGTGCTTGAAGTCATGGACCTGCCAGCTTAAATGTGATTAACTCTAGGAATGGTTGGATGGGTTTGCATGAAGTAAAAATAGCAAGAAACTTTGTAAATGAGTCAGTTCCCTTTTTTATTTTATTACGAAGTGTACATCTCTGGGCTTTCAGTTCTACTTGAGAGGAAAGGCTGAAAGGCCAGGTGTTTTTCAGGCTGTCCAGTGTTACTGGAATGAGATGCCTTGGGGTGGGGATCTGTTGGCATACCGCTTCCAGAAGAATCTGTGATTTTCTCTTTCCTGCTCCTGGCCGCATGGTGCTGCTTCTTCCCTTATGTGAACTGTAGTGCTTAGATGTCTCTATGCTGATTCAATTCACTAAAGCAGCAGAAAAAAAAAAATCTACTTTTCTATTTTATTTTAAATTAGTTTTCTGCCTCTTTAGTAAGATGAATTGGTTCATTGAAAGGCAGCACAAGGTGAGAAGGAAGACCAGATGGCTGAGAATGGTATGAGAAAGAACTGGGATTCCCCCTTCTCTGGTTGCTGTAAGATGTTAGATATACTCAGCTTGTCTTGTCTTGGGAATTGCCCCATAAGTATGATCTGTGTGAGTATAAATACCTTCTATGTTGATGTGGAAGGTGGTTCTTATTGATTCTCCTGAAAACTGCCATGTGCCTAACTACACATGTGGCTTTTCCCTCAGTCCTTTGGTTCTGAGAGGACTACCCAGGTTAGCACGAATCCCTATAATACCATGTGTGTGGGAGGAGAACGCGATATGGGTTAAACAGGATTATTTTGACAGACCTGAGGGCAGAGTGTGTACAGCTCAGCAGCCAGGAAGGAATGGGAACCTCAGCAGGGGGATAGAAAGGTGGGGGCAGGAACCTTTTAACCAGAGCATTAGCTTTGATCAGAGCCCAAATTTTAATAGACAGACAAAGATGTCACCTTAAACAATCCTCTGAGTTTGACTCACATGGAAAATGACTTTAGGTGAAATATATTTTGAAAACATTAGGGGGAGGATTTGGATTTTATCACTTCTTTTATTTAAAAACCATAAATACAAAGCTTATTTCTGGCACTCCAGAAAATCAGTTGGCTTCCATAACATCACAGAAGTAAGGTAGGAGATTGCCTCTGGATATCTGTTCAGTACAAGTAAGCACTAGCATTAGAGATTAAAAATCATGTTCTCCTTTCCTAAAAGGCCCATTTTAAGAGCTTGATAGATATTGCTAAATGATGACCTCAAGGGACCACGATCATAAAAGGCAAGGAATCCTTGTATCAACTGAACCTGGGGACTGCGGGCTGGCTCAGCAGGCTAGGTGCTCAGTGCTCTCCCTTTGCTCAGAAACAGGTACGAGAAGTGCTGTAGAAGCAGAGTGTGCCAGTGTGCCCTGGCAGGCAGGTCATGTCTTGTAAGGATGCTACTCCTTAACTCTACAGGATGATGGCCATCAGTGGCTGATGTCGGGCATTAAGTGACAGAGAAACCTGCTACTTGTCTGAACTTTCACACAAGACTGGGGATAATAAGTATAGTGATTTATTTGTATTTCTTCCAATTTAAAGTACTGTGTAAGTATGGAAAGAGCTAAGAAGTTCAACTTTATCAATAATAAACCCTCCTCTAGCATGAATGCTTCAGCTTTTTCTGTAGAAGTGAGAAAGCAGGCTGATGAGTGCAGTTAGGGCTGAGGTGATAACCCTGAGCTGTGAAGCATTTTAAAGGAAAGCAATGAAGCTGGCTGTAGCACTGACAAATTAATTTCCACTCTCTGGAAAGGATCACTGACTTCCCCTCTGTGTCTTTGGGCCAGGAAGAAGTACTTAGAACAATGACATTAGAAACAGATGGGACAACTGTTATGTTAGGAGTTTGAAATCCTGTTTTTTTCAGAGCTTTAGGAAGAATAATCAAACATTTTTCAAGTTCATTACACGTGCAAGGTTGCAGTGCCGTGTACAGCTGATGCACAAAATCCTTTCCCAAATACTATAGACATTAACAACAGCTCTCCGAAAACTGAAAGAGAATACAACTTTAGCAAGAATGTCAAGCATTTGTAGGAGCAGATAGTTTGAAAACGCAACAGCTTTGCCTCTCCAGGTGGCTAAGTTTGCTTGATTGTGTTGACAGGAGAGTAAAGCAGTACAATGCACTGCATAGTTTGTTCCAGTTACCAGATGGGACTGGTTGGTACTGGCTGGGCAGACTAAGCTATTACTGTAGCTTTCCTCTCATCAACTCTTATCTTCATTCATCCCACTTTTCCTTCTTTAAAAATTGCAAGAACAGCTCCTTTCTACCTCTAACTGTGCTCTGAAATATTGTGATCTTGCAATGACTAACGAAACTACTGTATTATAGCACAAGCATTGTAAAATCAGGAGTGGAGCAGCATGAACGTAACAGCAGAGACCGGACGTGCAGGTGAGGCTTAAAAAAACTGTCCAGCAAGAAGTGCAAGGGGGGCTGTAAGCCTGAGAACTTGAAGGGAAAGAGAAATAGGGCCATCTGTCATAGGAGGCACTGCTAATTCCATGTAGGACTCTGGTGCTGAGTCTGTGGGCTCAGAGAGAGATCAGGTGTGGAGATGAACTGAAACAGCAATAACTAGTGCACCAAAATAGTCTCAGAAGAGTGGAGCTGAAAGTATCAGTTAGGCTGATGGTGGAAATATCCACCAATATTCACAGATGAACTGAAGGAGAAAGAGAGGAATGGCAGAAAAAATGTGAGGAGTGCTCATCCAAGGCAGTGGCTGCTAAAGTGACTCCTGACGTCCAAATATTTTTCTGGGCCATATCTTCCACAGCATACTACTGGCTGAATATCTGTGGGGAATAAGGTATTAATATTATGACTTCTTTTCAACTTCTGGTAATCTAGGGTTTGTGTGCATTGTACAGCAGAGTGATTAACAGCCAAGATCTTCCTTCATCTACCCTTTTATTAGGATTTTTCCTAATAAAAGGTGATGATCCTCTTATGGTGTGCCAGACATCCTCAGCGTATTGCTGACCAATGCCACTGAACTGGGCCTTCTGCAGTAATGATTGGATTGGGCTTGATTCCTGTTTCTAGCCTTTTAAAAAATGTTATTGGTTTACAAATTAATTGCAGAAAGTGCCTGTAAATTTGTCCTCGCACAGTTTGGGCACTCTGAATACAGTGAGCTGAGGCTCACTAATAGCAATGAGAGAGGAATGAAACCTGTTGTTTATTTCTCTTGGGGGAAAGACAAAGCAGAGGAATATATATTTGAGGGGAGAGGGAAAATGAGGAGGAAGGGGACAAACCAACAGTTTAAGCAGTGGCTGTAACTACCTGTGCATATCAATTCAGTGCAATCTTTTGCGGGGTTAATAGCAGTAAATGATCAACTTAGATTTTCCAGATTGTCTGGAGGTTAAATTTCTTTAAATCCCTTTGGGTGGAGGTAAAGCAAGTGCATAGCTTGGGCTGTGTGCTGTGACCTGTGACAGAATCTTGCTGGAATACACTAGCATGAGTGGCCTTCAGGAAGGAAGGCAGATACTTATTGATATGAGGGGAGCACAAGGGGAAGTAGAGGGAAGTTTAAAAATTAACAGAAAAGCCCTCAGCTTTATCATTCCAAATAAGACTTTTCAGGTGTGACTATCAGTAAGAAACTGAAGTGCAGACCTGCCACGAACCACGTGAAAAGCACATGAAGAGTAGTGACACTGAAGCATCTTGAAATCTGAGCAAAGCGAGTTTGCATGCCCTAAATTGCAATACACTTCTACTACTAATACGCATAAGATGGGTATAGCACAGCAGTTGTGCAACCCACCAATAACGGTGGGTGCTTGGAGGCACCTCTCAGTTGAGGACAGTGGTGGCACTGGGAACGATGTGTCTGGCAATCACAGGTGAGGTAGCAGTTGGATACAGATCATCAGATGTTCCATATTAAGTGCTGACAGAAGCTGAAGGAGTGGAGACAGGAAGCTGCCAAGGGCAGATCAGCATTAGGGAAGTTTTGCTAAATGGAGAGTAACATTAATGTGTAAGAAACTGGAGGAATGCAAGGCAGGTAAGCAGGATAAGACAGGACAGGCTGTGTAGAGCCCAGCAAGCTCACTTGCTCATAGGGGCTCCCTCAGTCCCCTCTCTCCTCCCATCCCTTTGCTGTTGCAGCTAGTATCTCCATTTCACCCAGCACTGCCAGGTTTCTCCTGCTCCATGACTCTGTGCAGGTTGCTGGTTTGAGCATTATCTGCTTGTGGGCTCTATGTGCCGTGTGGGAGTTGCAAAGGGAAAAGCTGAGGAGATAGGCATCCCCAAGCCAGGGATTGTGTGTGCTCCTTGTTTTCTGTTCACCCCCACCCAGTGTTTCCCCCTGCACTGCTGTTAATGCTCTGTATTCCCTCTCCCAAAGCGAGTGACTCTGTGAGCTCTTCCAGCCACCCTGGCTTTCCAGCAGTGAGGCTGTGCTTCTCTGCCACTGTCTACTCCCTAAGCATTCTCTCTTTTCTCCCAACCTGCAGTACAGGTTGTCTCTTCAAGGATGGGCAAGATGTGTGAAGCTGAGCTAGTGAGACAGGGTGAAATGGAGATGGCATTAAGGATGGGGGGTGTTAATGGCTCCCTTGAAGAACCCTGGAAGTTCATGGTAACATGGAAGTAGTTGAAATAAGCTCAGGTTAGCAGATGTAGCCTCTTTATTCTTACTTTCTTTTCAAATTTTCAGCCAGTAAGAATACAATGTTCCTCTACAATACGAGGACTGATCAGAAATCATGTCCAAAAGTTGCAGCTTTATATACGGACAGGCAGAGAATTGCTGTTGAGCTAGCACTAGGTCACGCTTTCCTTGCTGAATATGTTTTGGATTTTTTTTTATGTAGCTGGCAGATGCTCTTTACTTACACTCAGCTCTTAAAGTAAAGCTGGCTTCTTTCCATCTTGCACAGAACTATTGCTAATAGAAGCTTGGAAGGAGAGTAAATTTGATACACGGTGAAAAGTTGTGCAAATCCCTGTTTTTCTATGTAGGGAAGCTGAGGCATGGACAGGCTCAGTGCTAAAGGTGAATCATGTAGCAAAACTGAAATTTAACATGAATTTCTGATTTCATGTTTTCTGCTTGTCTTTTAGCTCATGCTGCTATTTTGCAATGTTGCTAACACTGGTGTGATGTTTTTGGCTGGTTAGAGCTGAGGCATATGCATTTTCAGTGATTACTTCAACCTGAAATATTTAGCAAACATGAGTTGCTTGGATTACTCATATCTTCTGCACAGGTTGATGTAAGATTAATATGGTTACTTATCTTTAGGGAGTTTGTGTCCTTTTGCACAGAATTTTACAGGATGCTTTTTCGTAATTTGCAGGCTACAGCCTTTTTTTTTCCTCAATATATGGTAAATCTCTTTAAATAAAAAGGTCTTCTGCAGCTATGAGCATCAGAAGGAATCAGTGTTCTTAGGAGAAAAGAGATGTTATCCAAAATAATTATATCAGAAGCTGGGAAGAATAAGACAAATAATTTTATTTAAAATAATTTGTCATCTAAATCAAACCTACTGGATATGCATATACAGGCTGGATCTCTACGGAGAAAATGTATTTCAGTCAGCTGAAACGTTGACAAAAATAATAATCGTGACGAAGTTTCTTGTGCATTATGTGCCCTTAATTTCATATAGTTTTAATCAATGTTTTTATTTCTGGAATGAAACTTTCATATAGTGTCTGTGCTACTGTTTGCAATCAAGTCCTGCAGTTGTGGTAACAATCTTGATAATATCTATCAATCTCAGGTTACACTGTCTGACAGTTATTAAGGTTGTATGGAAGTGTCCTGTGCTTTACTTCAGTGAGGCTTCAGGACAGTAGTTAGGCACATATGTAGACACTTTAAAATACTATTTAGACATCACAGTCAACATGGTGTTATATACACTTTTTGGGAATGTATGCTGGTTTCTTTATCAGGCATTCTGTGTGATGCATACATCCTGTGTGTCTAGTTAAGAGACAGCATGTAAGAAAAGAAATTTGTCTTCCTTACTACAATGAGGATAGCATCTGGTAGGTATTAAAGAAACTGTCTTCTAGTTCACAGAAATTAGGGATAAGACTCAGCAATTAGTTATTTCTGACAAAAGAAGTTTGTCCTAGAATGCATTTTCTAGTGCTCCAGGACAGAATTCAAGTGGTTGGTAATACTATGTATTTAGCAGAAGCTTCTTGTGGATTAATTTCTTCTCAAAAGTCACAGTTTTCTCATTATTTCAAGTAACTAAGTAATTGTCATGTGCAATTCATGGGATCTCAGAGCCGTCTCATGGGAACTGGATCCAAGTTCTCCAGTATACAATGGTAGTGTGATGTCTGAGCTATGGGACCACCGCAGTCTCCTTTGGAAAGCATGTTTTAAGTGTAGTTAAGCCAGCTTGGGCATCAAATCATGTTGTAATTTAGATTATACAAAAGGATAATTTAACAGAGTGGGAAGCCAGATGTCAAAATCTCGCTGACTTTCAGAAAAAAAAGTTGTGAACATAACTTCCCTTTGTGCTTTTTTACAAACCTAAGTCTGGAGTTCATGTAGTTTTGCTCTCTTTCCCCCTTGCTCATATGATCTCATTCTGGTGTAAATCAGAACTATTGTTCTCACATAAATCGGAACTATTGTTCTCTGGTCCTGCAGGGTGGTGAGTTGTTAATTGAACGGTGCATGTTGTCTGCTTTAAACCATGTAGAGTATTCCAGGGGTAACCAGGAATAAATGCTCTGAAGTTGGTTTCCTGTTATCGTCTTTGTTTTCTGAACTGGGCAGCCTCCTAAGCCCATCCGAACAAACAGAATTGAAAAAGAAAAATACTTGTTTTGATGGCTGGGTGTTGGAGATGTATGTACCAGTGGTTGTTTTTCTTTTCCTGGGCATGATGAAACGGTTCATTGCAGACACCTTATTTTGCTTGGCCGTGCTCCTTAGTTTCTCTTATGTGGATGCAAAATAATAACAAAGAACTTGAGCCAGATTATATTTGGGAACTTTTCATTTAAAACATATCCCATTGCACAGACTTGCACCACGCAGTAGAAAATATTAATTACAACTACTTTAGCTATTTTGATGTAAGATTCTGTAGGAAATACTCTCACACTGACTTTTCCTTGAGGTCTTGCATACATTTTTGGCTTCCATTTCTTTTAAGGATTAGTTTTACACCAGTTACTTTTGTTATACCAATTTTCAGTTCAACATGGAAACAGTTTGATTAGCACACTTGAGGGACAGGCAAACAGCTGTTGGAGGGACAGAAACTTTCCAAGTTGGCTTCACTGCTAGATCTGATGTGTTGTAAGACTGGAATCAAGGTCACAGGACCTATATTTGTGTGGCCGTGTCAGGCTTTCTTATCCTTGTGGTATTTTAAGTGTCATTCTATGTATTTCTTAAGTGCCGCTGTCAACTTAATCAACTGCTCCTGGCTTCCCATTCTTGCCCATGTAGTGCTTCTTCCATTGTGCTGTCAGATCTGTTTGGGCACTTGCGCACTTACCAGGACTGGGAATGGATCCACCTGAAAAAAAACATTTATTTTGCTGGGTTGTTTTACAGATGGATTAGCTCTCTGGTCAAGTTCATTGCTTGGTTGCTCAAACAGCTTGTCTGGCAGAACAGAGAGGGAGCTAAGATGGAGAAGCTATTCAAAACAGCTAAAATAGTGCTGGTGCCAGATATGAAAACCATCTCTTATTGCTCTACTGTGAACTGCTTGTTTTACACCCTGTGCATCTAATGGACCAAAGACATATCTTGCTGTCCTTTTGCCTAGATCATTCAGTCTTGCATAAAGTTGACTGAGGAAGAAAATCCTTGTTTATGTTTTTAAGAACCCCACTGTTTAATCTGCTCCCCGAAGAACCTTGAGGACTTTTTCACAGTCCCCTTAAATGAAATGTGAAGTGATGTCCGACATTCAAGCCAGCTTCCTGCACTCACTGTTAGCAGTGGAATCCAGCCACAATTGATGAAGCAGCATTATTGGCAGAGGCGCTACTGGATGATGTTGATGAATCTGCTCAGATGCAGTTTCTGAATGTTGTGGCATGCTGAATGGCCATATTCTCAGTTTTTCCTTAGTTTCTCTTTTCCTGCTATTTTTTTTTTTTTTTTTTTTTTTTTGTCACAGTAAGCAGAACTGAAGACCCTTCGGTAGTCTCCTTTTGACACGGGAATATATTTAAAGTTGTAGGCTTATTTTCCCTTTAGCCCATAATCATTATTGGAACTGAAGAAGGTGGTTGAAAGAGGGTATTTCCCAGCATCAGAAATGTGTTTAATCATTCAGGTCTGTGGCAAGGTGTTTAAAGATGTGATTACAGTTAGAAACTACAGAAATTGAGTTATGCTAAGGGGAAAGAATAAAAGATGCATTTTAATAGCTTACAAGAAATAGAATAGGAAGATGGAGGATTGTCTCAAATTTGATTCCCTTCATTGCTCATCAAATAAGGTACAAGTATTTGAATTAATTTAAATAGCATTTTCTCATTTTTGTCTTAAGAGAATGCTTCTGCAACTAATACATACAGCTGCACAAATTTCATGTGAAGATCTTATTTTCCCTTGTCATCCTGATCTCTGTGGAAATTTAGATTTCATGTTTGACAACTAAAACAATCATCTTTGATGTACGGTTGCTTCCAGGGGTAAGAGACTATGCCAATACTGGAAAAGCATTATTTTTCATATGTTGTACTTGACATACAAAAATGCTTGGATTTTTTTTTTCCTTGAATATTTTTAGACAACTTTGTTTCATCGACTAAGACAAAGTATCTGTGCCCTCTACGTATTGGTAGTCAATTAAATGAAGCATTTGTAATTTTTAAACAGCTGGTCTTAAGTGCCTTCACAAGGACATCTACTTAACACAGGATACCTTTGCTGTTGCATGCACTACATCTGTTTGTACTGTTATTGCATGAATGTGAATCTCGTATTCTTGGAAGAGTTTGGCATTTGAGCTACGACAATCCTGTGCTATTAAGTTCTCCATACAATGCATTGGCTTCTCAGAAATAACTTGATGAGCTGAAAAGGGAGAAAAGAGGTTCAAGCACAAGCTGGCAGATGTAATTTTACTCCTCTTAACCCTGAAATGGCACCTTATGTTTATAATTTTTTTTTTTTTTTAAATAAGTGTACTTCAGTTTCTTGTTCCCTTTTAAATCACCTGAACTATTGTACATCCATCTAGAAGCCTGTGTTAGCATACAGTTTTAAGAAAAATGGTGTCTGCCTAAGGATATCCACACTGTTGAGGATGAACTTGAAACAGTTCTGGGGTTCTTTATATCATGGCAATGAGTTGCTTCATATTCTGTTTGGGGTTTCTTACACTGTTAGGTTTTGTTCTTCAGGATTTCTGCCCACTTTGTGTTTGTGCAATTAATTCTCCCTGAGTGTAGTACTTTGAACTTAGCCTTACTGAATTGCATCCTACCTGTCCTGCGTTTTTTCAAGGCCATTTTGAAGTCTGTTTCCCCTGTGGTGCTTGCAACACTTTGCAGCTTGTTGCCACTTGAAAGGTACCTTTGCTGCCTTATCAGCCCAGACAGTAATGAAAACACATAATGTGACCAATATCCCTCTCTGACATGAAACATTATAAAAGGTACTCTTAGAGTGTAAAATTACTTAGAGTAATCTTACAGTGAAAATTACTCTTTGGATTCAGTTTTCCAACTTGTTTTGCAGTCAGCATACAAAATCTGTAACTTGACAATATTCCCATGTTTGATTACGGGAATGTTATGTGAGACAGTATCAAAAGCTTTATTAAAGTAATAGCTGTATCGTCTCCGTGGTATCTCCTACAGCCACAGGGTATTCTTCCTTCTAACCACCCCAGGGAGGGGCTATTTGTTGTGTGCTTGTTGTTCAGTTCAACAGGCTAGTTATTGAAAACAGAAGTATTGACATAAGCAGGTTTTGCGAGAATGAACAAAATATAAGGATTCCATCAAAGGCATATTTTTATTTGCTTAAAAAACGTTAGCAACCAGTCCAATAGTTGGGTAAATAAAATTCTTCTGAACAACCTAGCCATGCCCTCAGAGCTAGTGGTGCTGTAAAATATAGATCTCTCTCACAATTAAATACTTTGAGGTTTCTGAGAAGAGAATACTGGTTGTTTCCTACCACACTGAAAGGAAGTTACAGCTTTAATGAGTGTGTCCGGATTACAGGATGTAACAAGAAATGTCCAAGTAATTATAAATTCTCTGCTGCCGAGGCATCTTGGAAGAGCTCCGAATAAAGATGTAGTTTGCAGCAGCTGGCAGAATTGTATTTCTCCTGTTGGTTTCCTTTTTTTTTTTCCTTTTCATTTTTTTTTTTTTTTTTAATTTCAGTTTGTAGAAGAGGTAGATAGCTATCTGACAGTCAGACACACTTCAAAACCAAATATATATTCTTATTAATTGGATTCAATCTACTCTGCAATACAGGTTAAGCCATGAAATATCAGTAGCAATGCATTTTCTCATTTTCCTCAGTAATATGGGATGTATCTGCTGCTTCTCTCCTAGGGTGAGTAGGCTGATGTACTGGCACCAATAAGCAACATGGTGAGAAACTGTCCATTGTAAACAAGCAAAGTCCCTGAGCAGTTCCTATCTCAGCACAAGTACACCAACTTTGCCACCTTATTTACTTTTATTTGTTTTCTTCTTTAACACCTCTCCAGTCTCTTGTGGTGATAGATTCACAGTTAGCTCTTCCTGACTTCATGTTTTCATGGGTTAAAAACCGTTTCCAATGTTTCCATCTGCAGTACATTTAAAGAATTAGATCCTTGTATCTCTTTCTCTTCCACTGAAAGTGCTTTGCCAGAAAGCCTTGATATGGTGCTGCAGCAGTGCAGGATCCCAGAGTTGCTCTTACAAAACCCAGGAGGGTCCGTTTCACAGGATCATTTTGATTTCTGCAAAGCTTGTTTGGCAGTAAAATTAGATGTCGCTTAAGGCCGTTGCTGTATTGGTACAGCACAGCGATATACCAGTTGCAACATTTCCTTAGACTAAGGTTAATTTTTAGAACTATGGTCAACTTGAATGCAAAAAAAGTGATCAGAAGTCTCAAAAGGGCAATCTATGATGAAAGACTGAGAGGAGCAGGTTTGTTTAGCTTGGAGAAGAGAAGACTGAAGGTAAGTATGATAACAGTCTTCAAATATGTGAAAGGTCACTGCAGAGAGGAAGGGGATGAGCCTTTGCTTGTCTTATACTTCTTGGCTTTTGGACTCTGTACAGCAAGGTCACTAGATCCAAGATTTATGGTATTACTAGTGCTGCTGTGAAGTTATTGGTGCTGTTGTCAGTCCCTGAGCCAGTGAGGCAATTATTTTTTTTTTGCTGGCTAAAGCTGAAATACCATCTGCAAGCTGTTGCCTTCTAAGTGAGTGAATGCAGGAACCTCAGCCTACTGCTTGCCTCAGCGGCTGAAGCCAGGTTCTGCTATTACACTCAATTAATCTTTTCCTTTCACCTCTCTCTTTTCTCTGTGTATTTTGGGAACCAGCTAGTGTTAGGTGCAGTTGAGGTTTTTTTTTATTTCATGGTCAGCTGCCCACTAGAATTTGGGCTGTTCAGTCACAAAGGCTAGTTAACTTTTAGTAAAAAATGAGAGGAGAAAATAACGTAGAAACATACTGTGGCCATGCCCATAAGATATAGGTTCAGGAGCAGCTGACAGTTACTAGCTTGTGCTAGAACTCATTTGATGCCTGGAGAGGTTGCAAAACTGCCCAGCTGATCACTAGTAATCTTGTCTTTGCTGCTAAAATGACACAGTGGAGGGGGACTGATAACCTCTGCTCTTGTGCACAGGTGAGAAAAATCCTCCTGTTGAGGGGCACCCTCTAATATTTATTTTTCTTCAGATTCTAGGAGGTAGAGGCATATGCCTCTACTTATGTCTCCTGGCCATCATTCAGTGACCTGGCAGTTTTTATTCTGGTGAATAATTCAGAGACAGTAGGTAAATTGTAGAGTCCTGTATGACTTACACCCTGGCTCCCTGTTTATTGTTGTTTGTCCTTGCTAACCCTGGGGGGTCCCAGAGTTCAGCAGCTGAATAGCTGCAATAATGTGTTCAAAGTTAACAGGGCAGATTTTTTTTTTTTTTTTTTCCTTCCCCTAATCCAATATTTTGAAAAAGATATTTTCAGTGTTCTTAGAAAGCTTGAGCAATTTTTGGTTTTCCTTCCAGTACCGTTTTCCAAAGTATCCCCTCTCTGAAATCTGCAGTCACCATCAGGTTGCCCATGTATTTAACCCTATGGGGCTTCTGATTAATCTGGGAGATGGCTAGCAGTACGCCAGGGTTTCAGATCAACAGGGTTTAGGACAGGGGAAGCCTACCATTATTAGATATTTTTACAGAAAGAAGCAGTCAACCTTTCTTAAATCCCAAATAATTTCCTTGCAGTAGAGGAGTAAGTTGCAATTCTGCTATAAATCTTGTAGATTATTTTTGCTGTTCAAACATTTGCCGTAGGTTCAGGTATGGTTTCACATCAAGCTTAAGACCACACTGCTGTTGAAAATAGTGGTCCTGCCCTGCAAATATATTGTTGGGTCTTCATGTGGATCATTCAGTTGTTCTGAGTTAGTCCCTGGCTGGATGAGTGCTACAGTTGATGTAAGGGCAGGAGCAGACAGGGAGGGAAGGGCTGATGGTACCCGTGAACGACACAATGCACAGCTTGTCACGGTGGCTGAGTGTGGAACTTCAGGCTCAGGACCAGGCTTAGCTCAGGCAGCACTATGCTCTTAGTGCGCCAGCACTATGCTCTTAGTCCAGTTTCTGCCTTGCACTGGCACTGCTGTTTGTCCCGTTTGCCCAACATGTTGTGAACTGTTTATTTCATAAGATCATGGAAGCTTGTCCCCATCGTATTTTCAAATTCCCATTACCTAGGCTAAATGAGTGAATGGCTTTATTGTCTCTCTTCTCTTTGCTTTTGGATTGACTTCTCTGTCAGCCTTGAAGAATTATCTTGTTTTTCAGCAATGCATTCTCTTTGCCTTTGCTAATTGTCATTACTGTGTCATGTCAGGTTGATTGAAGAGGTCACTGGAATGGTCTTCTCTATCAGCCTACTAGGAATTTTTTTTTTCCTTGCTTTCACGCTTTTTGATTTTTAGAAGGAGATATCAGAACATTAAAAAAAGGCAAGAATGGTGGATCATCTTCTCTGGCTTCATGCAAATTGTGTCTCCTCATGGCTGTTTCTAGAGCTGACTTGGCTGGATTATCTGATTGACTCTGCTGACAGGAAAATCAGCTTACTTACAAGTGACTCTGAGTGCTAAGGTTCCACAGATATCTATTGTATATGTTTAAGAAATCATAAAATTAACTGGCAAAGACTGGAGTGAACATGAGAGGCAATTTATTTATTTGTGAGTTGCTACTACAATCCATTACATTCTTGCTGTGTATACAGTTGCAACAAAGAAGTGGCTGCATGTCTACAGCTAAGGAGGACAGCTTTGGGGCCCACAGGACTGTATTTCATAGACACTTATACTAGCTAAGCCAGTCTCAGATGGGGTGAGTCCTGTGGTTCCCTGTCCCCAGGCACTGGCTCACACCCTCAAGTTTGTACATGTGGGGTGAAATAGGTGGCAGATGCATCCCTTGAGAACTGACTTGAGCAAAACAAAGATGAAATCTATTTTTCAGCTGGGTAAGTTCCCCGATCTTGTTTATTGTAAAGCTGCAAAAAACATCTGTGTCTGCCAAAAGGAAATGGAGACATGGGATGGGAGAGAGCGAGTGGACCCATGAGGTAAGGGACTACTTCTCTTGAAGGCAGAGCCAGCTGATGCTAAAACAAAGTGTTTGTTGAACAATGAATTAAGGCAAGTGATGGCAAGTCTGTTTAAGCTGTCCTAAGCACCTTCTGGGCACCAGTCCCATCTTTCAGGCAGCGTATTCTAATTCTTAAGTCTCTCAGTCTGCTGTTTGTGCAGTTGGGGAACTGACCCAGCTGAAAAAAACCCAGATTTTAGGTGGGGATTGGGAGTACAGTCAATTTGAAACCTGTTCACCCTGGGACCTCCCAAACTTTTGCCCTCGTGAAGAAGAGATCAAACAGGATCAAACTGCTGCTGGTGGGAAGAAAGTGGGAGTTCTTTAAGCTGCCATTGCCATTAAAGAAAGGGATCAGCAAACTGAAGGAGATGTGCATTTGTTCATATAAGAAGGGCACTTATTATTGTTATAAACAGTCTGTGTTGGGTTTTTTTGTTTGGTTGGTTTTGGTGGTTTTTTTTTTAACAATTGGCTTAAAATTCTGTCACTTGAAATGAAAACATTTCTCTTTTTCCACTGTTAAAGCCAAAGCATTCATTCATATGTGCTGAGAGTACGTTTCATAACTCACATTCTCAGTCTCTGGGCTTATCTTTCCTATTTTTAATTTTTTTCTATAGCTGCTGTGTTTCTTCTGACTCTCTCCACTTAGTCATATATGAGTCCATTTTTTTCTGCTTCTATTTTTTTTTTTTTTTTTTTTTTTGGACTTTGTTTCATTCACTGGAACACATGATCTTTTCTCTTTCATCCCTGCACTAGAATGATTGGATTCTGTTAATCTTACGGGGTAAAAAAAAAAAGAAAAAGAAAAAGGCTATGATTTGGAAGTTGAGGTTTATGCTCTAATATTTGGCTCTTTACGTGTATGAAATTCTCTTTTCTAGTAATGGACCTATCATCATGTAATGGAAGAAGTAGACTGAAATTGAGATCAGGTGAAAGAATAGTTCCCAAATTACTGTTCTCAGTACTTCTCTGTAGTAGATAATCCAACTGTTTTCTCTTTCAGGAGGATGAACTATCTTCGCTTTTCATGAGGCATGGTGGTAATGGTAATGGCATGGGCATGGTAATGACTTGCCATATGACCTCTTGCCTTGCAGTGGTAGAAGAGGAAATATGGTTGAGAATTCCTGGTCCCCAGCCTTTGATTTAAACTTCTCCATCTTTAAGCATATTTCTAGGCTCTATTTTGAGTTATCTTGCTTACCTGTCAATACAGCTGGTTAAAATAACAGGATGTGAATGTTGGAAGCATGAGGGATGTTTACAGTCCAATGGGATACAAGTTAGTACCCTAATCAGTGCACTGACACTTGCTACATGCAAAGTAATTTTTCTTTCAACATCCTGTGTGAGGGATAGATTTACACATACTACATAATTCCGGTCAGCTGAGCAGTTTCCTGTAAGAAGCCAAAATTGACACCATTTGATATGGATCCATCATGTAACGTGCTCTTACCTATCATGAGACCTATCTGTGCAAAACAGATATCTGGTGTAACCATATACCACTAGTGAGCTGTGCCGAGCTGGTGTCACAGTATGAAGTCATCCATTATTTTCAGAAGGCTTTGCTTGTCCTGTCTGCCTAGTCTCTCAAAAATAGGTTTATATTAATAACTTTATGGTAGGCATTTTATGTTCAAGTATGTTCCTACTATATTGGGATTTTTGTCCATCCAATAAATGCCCACCATGATGAACAATAGAACATAGTGCTCATTAAATTTAGAGGAGACATTCTTAGTCTTAAATAATTCCCCAAAATCTTATTTATTTTTGTCAGTATCAGCTAGCTTTTAAGTAGTAAATGAATTGCTGAGTAGATCTAAATAAGAACTTGTCAAGTGATCGGTATTTAAATTCAATAGCTTTATCAAGAGCGAGATAGCAGCAGAAATGAAGGAAGTCTTTCTTCGTTTATCAGTCTTTATAATTGAGACTGAAGCAGAGTTGTAAATTCTGTCTTTCCTCTGGTGGGAGCTATTCACGGCGGATAAGTGTTTGTTATGCTACAGTGTTATCCCTGCTATTGATGTTTTTTCATGCTTGCTTACTCAGACTTCCTGTGCTGCTGATTTTAATTCCATATAGAGCTACAATGGCATAAGAAGTCATCTGTGCTGGCGCAATGAGAAATCTCTTATGAATGGATTATGACAAGGTTGTACTTTTATAGCAGCTAGAGAAGCTATGAAATTAACAATTGATTGCCGCACTTTTCAATTAGTCTTTGCACTGTGACAGGAATACTACTGCTCTGCTTCTGTGCCTTGCTAATGAGGGAAGACTCAGCTATTGGGAGAAATTCTAGCATCAGGTCCTGTCTTCATTACATGCTATTTCTGTATTTAACCTGGGTTTTCCACTTCCACATGAGATGCATTTTTGAATCTAAATTGACTGTCAGAGCTGCACATGAAAGCACTATCATAAGCTACCTTGGTGGCTTCTTATCAGCTGTTAGTGCCAGATGGATGCTCTGAATACAGGTACTCATACAAAGAAGTAATCAGTCTTTTAACACCTACCCACAAGCCTTCTGGGCACTCATTCCCATATACTGCTTACTTGTGCTAGCTCGCTCTTTGCATCATTGGCCTGAAATGGGAGACGTAAAACTTTTCTTAGCATCTGTTATCCCAACCTGCCTACAATCTCTTCATTTTAATTCATCTCTACATTTTAAGCAGCGGAGCAGTGGGCCCTCGGAAATCCAAAAGTCTATACCAATTGCTTGACTGCAGGAACACATCAGATGCCTGGTGTCAGTCTGACCTGAAGAGAGCAAAATCTGCTACTTTAATAATGAAGGAGGAACACCAAACATCAAGCTGCTGCTGTTTGACTAGAGGGCTGGATGATCTGAAGATCAGTACAGAGAAGAAATAAAGGGGCTCAGGCGTAATGGCTGGAAATGTGGTGGTAAAAATTCCAGTGATGAAATGGGCTGTACAGTGGCATCCCTGGGAGCAGGGGCAAGGGCAAAGGTATCTGTGTCGAACATGCCACATGCGAAGACCAGATCACCCAGGCAGCCAGCAAAGGAACAGGAGAGAACGAAAGGGGCAGGTAAGTGGCCTTACCCTGCCCTGGAAAAAAGGACAGCTTTGATTTACAAGGTGTGTGTCACACAAAATATTCTTTCTGTGATTCTTTCTGTGACAGGTGCCATGACTCAGCAGATGGAGGCAGTTGTCTTTAATCCTGTTTAAAATGACAGTTTGAAACATAAGGAGTGTACTTCATCTTGAAAGCTCACCTTCAGCTTTCTGTTTGGAGATTGCACCATTGTTCATTTGCCCATGGATTTCCCGCTTTCTTCTTCGTTTCTCCTGATTACACTGTTCAGACTGTTTGGTTCGGGTATGAGGGGGCAGAAAAGGCAAGTGGGACTTAACTGTTGGGTAGATTTTCCACGCGACCAAGCTGTGGCTCTAAGTTGATAGAGTGGCTCTGCTAGAGTTGTAAATGCTACTTCCCTCTACTAATTTCTGGGATCCTTTTTCATTCATGCCCTTCAAAATAGTTGGCAAATGGAGAAAGAAAGAGGAAATCTAGCTCTTCATAGCACATGAATTAGTTGACTTTTTCAAAATAAAATAATGTATGTATATGCAGACTCAAAACATTGTGTCCACCTCTTCATTGAATCTGTATTGCCAGGGATTTGCATGCTTCCCCACCTGTTCAAACCACTTGCCTGTTTAGACAGCCTGCAGGTTATCACATACCGCGTATTGCCTAGCTGATTTAATTTCTTTCTGGAGAGGAATAAGACAGAATTTTTCACTTGCTAAGACTTCCAGTCAGTAATTCTTTTGTAGGAAAAACATCTCTTGTCTTGGTGGGCCAGTTCGACTCATTGAACCCACAAAAAACTAACCCAACACCAGCAAGTGAAGATTCTTCTAAGCATTTGGTGAGCCAGCTCAGATCTGCCAAACCATGCAAGGGATGGAGCAGGAATGCACAGAAAGGAATGGCGGAGGAGGCAGCCCACCCCTTGTAGCAGCAAGATCTGGCTCGTGGATCTGGCCAGCTGCAATGTGAAACCTTACCTGAATGGAAGCTTGCAGAAGTCTGAGAAAGGGCACAGCATAACAACCGCTGTTATTGTGTCTTCTACTAACCGGCCCACCCACCTTCTTCACTTCAACAACTGTTTTGAATAATTAGAAGTTAAATTTAACTCCAAATTTCTTCCCTGGGGACAAGTCCCTCTAAGAATAATTCTCAACAGACAGAAGATTAATGACAGAGTGAACAAACAACAGGAGCCAGTGAACCTCAAAAAGAACAAAGATGGGACTAATGTCGTCTAATCCCTAGGAGTGGGTCCTTCTCTCTATTATATTTGCACATACTTTGACCAAATTAGGGCAGCTACTTTTTTAGCATCAAGGATTTTCAACACACATGGAAAAAAAAAAAAGAATGTTTATTTTTGTAACATGCACATAAGGATTTTATCTACGTACAAAGCAACAACCCCAGTGTACCATACCGCAGCCCAAACATGACTTTGCCCTACTTTCCAGGCACTCTGAATCTGTTACAGGAGTTGTATTCCTCACCATCTTTGCTCGGGCAGCTGTAGTACTTGCTGTGGCAAGGGCAGGCATGAAACATGACAGAAGTATGCTAACGTTGTGAGTGTGTGACCATACTGTAGAAGGATAGGCTAGCACATATTGGTAAGCTCTGATTTATTATCTCTGGGATTGGCAAAAGTTAAGACAATGGTTTTTGCTTTGTGCCTCATGCATTGCGCAGCAAGGACATTATTTCTGTGCCTGACAAGTGATGCTGTGAGGATAAATAATTTGTGTAGCTCTTTGTTGCTATGTTTACTGTATCTTGAACTGACTACCTCGTCAGGGTGAGGTACCAAAGGAGTGAGTATGGGCCATGGTCACCTTTCCATACAGAGGTAACTTTTTCCAAGCTGGAAGTGAAGAAGGTGGTATGCAGTTTGAAGGTGTTTGTATTGTAATGTGTCTCTGCCACGCTGATGTCCTTGCTGTTTCTGTGAATAGACTTCAGCACATTCCTGTATCAAAACAAAAAGTGCTCATTTAACAGTTAAAATGGA
>WHYT01014708.1:3311-29218 GCA_009806455.1 Tetrax tetrax
CCGCTGAAAAGCGCTCCCCTGGTTCCCCGCGGGCGCGCAGCGGCGCGGCGGGGCCCCCGCAGCCCCCGGGCAGCGGAGCGGCCTGGAGCCCTTGCCCGTGCCCCGGGGGGGCGGCCCCGGGCGGGAAGGGCCGCGATGGAGCCCTCGGCTCGGGCCGGAGGGCAGCCGGTAAGGCGGCGCCCACCCGGGGGAGCGCCCCGCGGCCAGCGCTGCCCCGACGAGGCGGGCAGGGCAGGCGCAGCCCCCTCCGGGCGCAGCCGGAGCTTCGGCCCCGGCAGGGAAACGCGAAACGACCGGTTGGGTTTGGCGGGCGATCCCCTGGGGCGGGCGGGCAGCGCGAGGCTCGCAGCTGGGCGGGAAGGCGAGGCGGCGCCATGTTCCCCAGGGCGCGGTGCCGGGCCTGGCGGCACGCAGAACCCGCGGCGCTTTTCGGGGCACCGAAGGAAACCGGACGCGGGTGCAGCGACCGGCTGCGCGGTGCGGGTAAGCGCGCCGGTGCCGGTTCTGTCCGCCCACCCTCGGACGGGCTCACCCGGCTGCTCAGGCTGCCCCGCGCCCACAGGCCGCGGCCGCCTCCGCCGCTCAACATGGCGGCTGCGGCCTGCGGGCGGGCAGCCGGGCCCGGCTCCGGGCACCGCCAGCCGGGCTGCGCGGAGGCACGGCCAGACCAGGGCCAGGCGGGGCAGCTGGGGACCGGCGGGGCCGCGGCCGCCCTCGGCTTTGCTCAGCGGCCCCGCCGCTTCCCGGCAGGGCTCCGGCGGCCTTGGTGCTGCCCAGCCGGCTCCCGGGCCCACGCTTCTTCCAGATGTGAGCAGCTACTGCTCTTTACTCGGCTTTAATGTGTTTTTCAGTTGATGTAAGTAATGTCTGATTGAATTTATTGCTGATTAGCGTTGAGCATCAGTTTACACAACAAGAAATTATGTTTCATTCAGTTCATTAGCATGACTGGTGTTTGGTTTATGAGCGTATCACTAATGGTAATGACCGGAGTTGATTGATTTCTAATGTGAATATAATTACACAATGTAGGGGAATTACGGGAAAAAATCCACATTTTTAATTGTCGGGTTTTTAGGGAGCGCCTGTGGGGGCGAGAGGGGGGAAAGGGAGAAACGAACCGACTCGTTCCTGCGCGAGTGATGCCAACGTGGAGATTAATAACGCCGGCAGGAGACGGCGAGTTCGGTCCGGGCGAAGGGGAAGTCAAATGGAGTTAACTCTGGGAATAGTGAACGCACACTCCCCGTTGCAAAACATAATTTCCCCTCTTTTTTTCCCCCCAGACGCAGCCCGCAGCCCCGTGCGGTCGCCGGGAAGAGGCCGTTCCCGAGGAGCCGGCAGAGGCAGGGCTTCCCGCACGGCCGGGCAGCCGGCTCCCTCCAGCCCCGCCGGCGGCTGCGCGGCGGCGGGCTCGGCTCGGAGGCAGAGCCGCGCCTTCCTCCGGGGTCAGGGGGAGCGGCTGGCTCAGCCGCAGGATCTTGGACGGCAGCGGCGGTGCCGCCCCTGGCAGCGAGCGCCTTGCCCGCCCCGCTGCCCTCGTTCTTTCGGGGAGGGGGAAAACGGAGACCGGCAAGTGCTGGAGAAGCCCTGGCTGGAGCGGGGTGAAGGGCTGCAACAGGTAAGGGGGGAGCGGAGCGGGACGGCGCGGGCCAGCCGCCGGTGGGATTTTAGAGGCAGGGAGGGAGGGGGCAGTGCTGGGAGGACTGGGTGAGAGCAAGCTGGAAGCCGTTTGTGTACCCCAGCTGTGCTCCGTGTCCCTGAGGGTGACCTCTGGGACTGCCCTTTCCACTTAAATGGAAAGGTGGTCTGGGAGGGGAGTGGTGAGGGCGTTTTGCAGGAGGCACCTGCAGTAGCATGTACAGGGGGAGAGGGGGAAGGAAGAACCCTACTTCTCTGGGAGCCCTTGCAGTGCAGAGATCTCATGGGGTGGAGGGGCTTGCAGAAATTATTTTTTTGCCTCCTCTCAGGCAGAGTCAGTGGGGAAAACATGCACTGTACTTTGCCAGCTGAGAGTTGCCAAAAGGCCTCTCTTGTTGCTTTCCCAGAAAGAAAACAGGCCTTTGTGTTTGTGGAGAGTGAAACAAGCTGTGTGCCTTGCTGCGGGAGTAGAGGGCTTGGGCAAGGCTAGCAGTAAGCAGTCCCTGTGTCTTGGGGCATTGCTCCTTTCTGTGCTCTCAACGCTCTCGCTGGAAACCCAGCGTGGATTTGAGGCTGCGCTGTCTGTGCTGGGGATGTCTCCACCTTCCACCAGCACCTCCAGGCCTCCTAGGATGCAGGGCAGCAGGGTGCCTCTGCTCCCGTGGTCCTGGGTTGATCCTGGTGTACACAGCTGTGCAGCTCTAGGTGCGGAGCTTTCTCCCTCTCCCCCACGGCAACTTTGAGCCTTCTTCTGGAAGTGAGGAAGATCGTGCCATTTGCCCTTCTGCAGCGTCATACTGGTGTTGGTGGAGACGAGTGGTACCGAGCCGTTTTACCTTTCGCTGGTTGCGTTTACTTTTTTACAGTATGGGATTCCTAAAATGAAACAGTTGCTGTTCTGAACTCAGGGCTTGTCTAGGGTGCTGCAAAGCCCTGTTTGGGGAATGTTCCTTCGGGAGGGAGCTGTGGAGCTGTGGGAGAATGGTTCTAGCACTGCACCGGCATCCAGAGTTGAAAAAGATTCCCGAGGGTCTGCTGCCTCTGGTGCCTGGATCGCTAACAACAGTGGGTTCAGTGTCATGAGTCTTCCTCGCAGAATGCTGCTCCTAGCACTCTTGTTGTTGGTGACCTTTTATTTTTTATTCTGCCGTGGAGTAGCGAGTCATACATATTTTGATCTTATCCTCGTTCGTTCTCTTGTGCGCCTCCCTGCTGTATTGTGGAGAGTAATTCTGGTTGCCAGAGACAGTGAAATTTTGCTGAGCTATCAGAAGAGAGAAAACCTGAGGAAGAGATTTTGGAAGAGTTTGAGCACTGTGAAGGCAGATGATGTGGATAATTGTCATTCTTATTAGTAATTTATGCAGTGTGCCACATGGTAGAACAAATAGCAGTGCATCAGCTTCAGTTCTATTTCTAGTCAGAAGGGTTGAAAATGTCTTGCCGGAGACATGCAGCAGTAGTGCTATTTTTATTTTTCTGTCTATACAACACTCACTCAAGGCCTAGAGGATCACAGGAGGACTCCTGCTTTGTTTGCAATTAATAGTCATCCAGCTTGTAGTGGAAATTCCCGTTTCATTGTTGCACTTCATGCTAATAAATTTTAATGTGCTTTTGATGTTTGGGCTTCAGGGTCATTCAGGTCAGGGCCATCTTCCTTGAGCTGCTTCTATACTGAAAATGTTTTCCAATTTTGTCAGTAGTGCATAATAACCCTTTTAAAAAATAAATATTGTAGTGAAGGTGAACATGATGCTGAAGCTTTTCTGTTCATAAAAATCCCATGCCACTGATTGCATGATCGCTGCTTTGGTGTTGCTGTCACCAAAGCAGGTCTACATTTCTCTTTCTGTTATCAAATAAAAAGATTGACTCTTAAGAAATAATTATGAACATGTCATATCGCTCGCTCTTAACAATTCTTTCCTTCAAAATTTTGTGTATCGGTCGAGCTGCCCGATCTGCTGACCTGGTAAATACCATTGCTGTGGAAAGAATGGAGAAGCATTTTGTTCTTTCCCGTGCATGTGGTACGGTTCCTGGTTTCATCTTTGTTGAAATCTGGTCTACAGGACTTGAAAGTTTGTGGGTCGTTTCTCCTTCCACTTTGATTCTCCCCAAATTCTTGGGCATATGTTGAGTCATGTTTTAAAATTATTGGTTGGCATGGATCCATAACTGCCTTCTGAATGTTTTTATCATTTCTTTACCTGGTTTTCTGTTTCCCAGCTGTCAGCAGAGCTGAATTTCCTTATGATTCTGTCTGTTGAGGTGTGGGGAAAGAGAAGCTTCTGATGTCTCTCTTCTAAATGTGGTTTTATTGTTCCTTTGCTGTCTCCTTTCTGAGTGATTAATCTCACTATTTTAGTTTTCAAAGAGCCTTTCCAAAGCCTTCATTGTTCTTACAACCCAGAGGATTGCAGCCTCCAGTTTTGAAAGGCCTCTTTTGAAATGGCAGGACCCGTTCTACCCAGAACAGTGCGATGGGGCTCAGCGGTCATGATACACGTAACAGAAATATTAGTTCAGGTAGCCGTGCAGTTTGTCATGGGGCCAGCCTCTTGCACTGATGTATTGAGCAGACTTTCACCGAGTTTCCTGCAGTATTCCCAGGTCCCTGTTGTGGCTTGATTAAGCTAATTGAGAGCCCTGCTAGTAATTCACCACCATTAATACACATAAACTTATCAGCTTTGCATTTAGCGTGTTGCGTATGTGAGAAATCACACAGCGCTGACCAAATGCAGAATTAAATTGTTTTCCCAGACTGAGCTCAGACATCCCTGAGTCTTGAAGCCCTGGTTTAACATAACATTTTGACCGGTGCAAGTCATATTTATGTTCCTAATAGACATAGTGGAGAGATTTCATGTGTGAGAAAGGGCTTTGGAACATAAGCTGGGAGGAAAATCAGTCTCTTTCTATAACGGGAAGAGGAGAATCTTTCATTATTAAAGTAGAGGTGCTGGGGCTCAGTTTTCATGATAATGGTTTTAAATTCCAGTGGGTTGTTAAATGAGATTTTTCTGCTGACATAAATTTGCATAGCTGTGTTGCAGTGCAGATTCTTGCAACTTACTTTGCCCGTGGGATCTTACGGCAGAAGCCGGGAAACAGCGTTGTTACAGAAATGCCTCCCAGTCCTACTGCCTCAGCTGAGCAGCAGCTACACTTGCACGAGACAAGGATTATTTGGATAACTAGAACTTTGCAAGAAACACATCCGTATTTCTGCTTCTCCCATTTTATTTTCATTTGTCCTGTGGCCTTGCATAACACAACTGAATGCTTTTGTCCCTGTTTTCAAGATCATGTAAAACTTCTGGATAACTGTGGAGGCATTGAATGGTTTCGGTGGCAAATCCAGGGTAGAGGGATACAGTTGCCCAGAAAATTAAGATGCCTGGGATAGTTTTTTGAAAATAACTCTAATGTCACAGCGTCAAAGCTGTCCAGTGTTACCTGGTGATGGTCATGTTAAGCTCTGTCAGTCTAGGGCTTCGGGTGCTTATCCAGTTCTAGTCCTGTGACAAACCTTTCCTCCTTAAAGTATTTGTTTTTTTACTAAAGATGGAGAAGAGGACAAAAAAAAACCCCAGTTAAAAGCATTGAAACATAACCTATCAAATAAGGTATTTGTTTGAATAACAGCCATTACTATTTTCTCTTGAAATGGTAGGTTGTTTTATAAAGAAACCATCTCCCTTCTGTATGCCAACAGTCTTCTAGACGGTACTGAGGATTTCCCTGCCTGGGAAAGGAGATAGCTGAAGAGGTGTGGAGCTGTTTTAAGACAAAACAAGTGAAGTGTGCACAAAAATGTGGAGAACACAATATCAAGGACAGAAATACAGTTTTTGTTTCTGACACATTTTTTGTCCTTTTGTGGCTGAGATGGTCATCGTGTGAGGTACTGTTGTCTCCTCTGAAACCAGGGGGACTGATGCTCGGGTTCTGTAGGCCAGTTAGTCAATACCTGTGGGTTTGGTGATGACTGCTTTACGCTAGTAACAGTGGTAATGCCCCCAAATCCCTTCCCAGCAGCTGGGAGGATAAATGAGTCCCGCAGAACCACAGATCAACTGCAGAAGGATAATTTCAGTTTAATGTTTAAGCATGTTTTAGTGTTCCTCTTACCGTAATGTGTTTTGAGCAACAACGCTGGGGTGTTGTTTCTAAATCGATGTACTTAGGAGCTGGTCTGATTAGCGCTGTTAATGTCAGCGTGTTCCAAAGATGAGAGGGCTCTCTATTCAGGCTGGCTTCACATGTATTCTCTTAATTTGAAGTTGTGTGAATATATTTTACATTTTCTGAATATATCTGTCACATCCTGCCTTAATGGTGACAGCATATCATACCACACTGTGTTTCTGTCTCACTGTATCTACGCCGGTGTCTAATGAATACTTCTGCACAAGGGCTGTTGTACGTCGCGCAGCTGAGTGAGTTCCTGTCTGACTTTTTACCTGTGCAGCTGATGGAAATTGCCCACCCCGTACACTGTGGCCAGGTTGGCGCTCACCCTGTCTGTCCTGGGGGTCAGAGGAGGAGTGCAGGACACTTCTGTCTGCGTCTGTACAGCAGGAAGGCATTTTTGCAAGCTTGCAGTGAAGGGGCAGTTCCACAATAGGAGGCAGTAGGCGCTTCAGAGCAAGCAAGGTAAGGTCTGGCCACGTGTGACCGCTCGTAGGGGAGTTTTAAACCCTTTGCTGCAGCAGTTTACTGGTAATGTGCTGTAGAAGTACAGTCCGTTATATCTTGAGGCATTTTTTGTGCATTCCTTCTGATGCAGTTGCTCATCTGCTGAGTTTCCTCTGCAAGTTCAGTGAACAGTTTTCAGTGTTCACTGGTTTAGTCATCTTTCTTCTCATAAAGCCCGGTATTTCAGCCCTGCCAGTCGGGAGGAGATCCTCTTTGCTGTTTCAACTCGGTTTGTGCCTGCCTCGGTGTGTATCTACTTCCTGTCATCTCTGGGATTATCCTAAATAATTCTTTCCTTCAGTAGCCCTTTCCAGTTTTCTCCTTTGCCTTTATAGGTTGTTCATGCTGTGCTTTTCCTTTTCTAACTTAATTTTTTTTTTCTTGTTTAGAAGAACCCTGTAGATACACAGGATTAGGGTCTCTGCTGGAAACCAGTAATATGTTAATTCTGGCTGAAGTACTGGCTACCTACGTCTCTCTTTGGTTCCTCAGGAAGTGATGGAGATAGATACCGATATCTATAGTTACTCTGTTGAGAAGCCTGCAGTTTTGCAAAACACTTAAGAATGTGCTTGATGTGAAAAATACATTCATCCAATTGACAGCAACAAGGTGCTTCAGTTCTCAAAGCACTTAAGCATAAGCTTACCGGCCATGTATGCCTTCGGGCTAGATAATAGAAGTAAGAGGGTTGTTTTATATTTAAACCAGCAGATAAAAGTGGCCTTTTAAGAACGGAAACATTCCTTTAGAAGGAATCACAGGCAACAGCCAGCTGCTTTAAGGTGGCTCTTGACAAGATGGCAAATACTGTGAAGAAAAGAGGAGAGGCGTGGAGGTTGGTTCTGTATTTACGCTGAAGCCTAAGTCAGCAGGTTTGTTGCTTTGACTAATAAATTTGTTAACTTTGTTAACAAACATTACTTTGTTGGCCCTTCTTAGCATACTGCTGTGTTGTGAAGTGCAGTAGCAAAAACAACCACAAAAGGTTGCTCTGGGTTGTCAGCTCATGCAATAGTTGAGGTTTGGTTTCTGAGTCTCCGTTACCAAGGAGGTAAAATGTACCTGTCTCTTTGGCTGGCACGGTCTGCTGTATTGTCTGTACAGGGTAGGACAGTGACTCTTCCCTCTCCCAGTAACGCATGGCATGAGAGCCCAGAAGAATTACCCTACTGGTAGCTCCTTAAATAAGCATCCATCCAGGTCCGTGACTGAGCATGAAGTTTCTTGTGGTTCAGAGTTTAATGTTACAAGGGAATAAAATACTTCTCACTAAATGATAGTGAAAACACAGTAGGAGGTCTTTTGTTCAGGAAATACAAGCTATTGTCCTACCCTTGTCCAGAAAGCAACATACATCAAACAGAAGATGTCTTCCTTACATTCTAGCTAAATCAGTGTTATTTCTTCCAGAATACAGCTGCTTCTGCTCCTAGAGATAAAAAAAACATAGCTCACTGTCAGTAGACAATTCCTCCTCTTGGGCTTTCTGTCCTTGACCAGTAGAAGTTTTTATTTTTCTCAGACAAGGAAGACTTTCTTTATCCCTAGAAGATTAAATTGCCTTGCTGGCAAATCTGACTCACTGAAGAAACAGAGGAGGAAGAGCAGGTAGGGAAGAAATAGAAAAGAAATAATTTTGGGGTATCTTTATAGTCTCCTATTGTTAGGATGTCAATTACTGTCATATATCACCTGTATCGCAAACTTGTCGTACCTTGGGGTATTTTTTTTTTCCTCCTTCCAACTAGTAGGAGATATATCAATTATCCATAGGAAATCTTTTTTTATTGCTGGACTCATCTCTAAAGTCTAGCTGTGGTGTTTAAAGATATTTACTTTTTAACATCCTATTCAGAACGATTAATATTAGAAGATCATAGTTTTTTTTTTTTTAATCCAATTGTGCTTTCCATGGGAATAATTGCAGAAAATAGTGCTCTTTTCAGTTTTCTTAGTTGGCACTGCCCTGTTTTAAGTGCTAATGGCTAAGAATAGTAGAGTAAGCAGTGTATTCTGTAACTCTGGGCTCTCATTTAACCCTGTAACATGCCTTTTGAGGAGTGCATTCAGTTACTGTAAACATGGGCTTTCCAAATGTTGTATGGGAGTGGAAAGAAGGCAAATGAACTGAGGAGAGAAAATTGCAGCTCTGATTGCCAGAGAGGTCTGCAGGGAGTTGGGCAGGCTGCAGGCAGGTGAGGTGAGCAGGCTGTGCTCCGTGGTGGTGGGTGGTGGTCAGTTATTGATGGCACTGTTAGGCGTGACCAGAGAGACAGCTGCAGTCTGCTTAGCTCTCAGCAGTGATTTTTTGCCTCCACAGTAATCAGACTGTCAGAGTACCGGGAAAGGAGGGAAGTACTTCCTCACAAAATACATCAACTTGCAAACTTTGGTACAGATCTTCTCTTTTCTTGGTGATGTGGAGAATTTGTGTTCCTCAGAGCCCAGGTATTCATCCCACCCTTGGAAGGACAGTGCAGGTCCATCACTACACCCCGGTAGCGCTTGTGTGACCTGAGAGCAGCTCCTGTCTCAGAGGCTTTGCTTTCAAGCTTCAGCGTTGACTGTGGCCAGATGACATTTGTCAGAAGGTCTCCCAGCTCTCACTGGGAACAGAAGACAGAGGGTGGATAACGAATAGAGCTAAAAGGTGAGAGGTGCCTTCTAGTTCAGCTCTCCCTTGGTCAAGTTCTACCTCCTTGATCTTCCTAGTTCTTATGTGGAGTCAGTCCTGTCTTTCCTTTCAATTAGAGGTCCATCCTACTTTTCTGTCCCTTCCAGTTTGTGGAGTGTAATCCTCTCTCAGTTCTGTTTCACTTGTATTTCTTCTTTGCTTTCATGACTCAGGACTTTTTTTCTTCTTTTCCTTCATGCTCTGTCATTTCTTCTGGCTGGAACAGCGTCCTTCTTTACTGAAAGGGAACATCAGTCCAGCAGGAGGGTTAAAGGAGAATTTAAAATACATTCATAGGGAGTCTCAAGCCCTTGCAAAAACTGGAAGAAAATGGCAGTGAGTTTCAATTATAGTGAGCTTTATTTCTGTACAGTATAATGTAATTCATAATCTTATCAATATCTATAAAAGCATAAAGAAAAGACAGCAGTAGGAGTTACAAAAAGCATAATACAATTGAAAGCTTTATAAAAGGTATAAAATTAAACTTCAAAATACTGTAGAAGAGGAGGAAGGGCCAGGGCCAGAACCACAAATTGCAGGCTATTCTGAAAAAAAACAGCTTTGGAAAGATCTAAAAGTGAAGCCAAAAGATGGAGGAAGCTCCTCAAACCAGCAAAAGTGAAGCCCATCTAAGCCAGTTCTAGCTGAATAGGTTAGGAACGGAAGAGAAAGAAAATGTTAAGTGATTTTGGTTTATGTTGTATGCAGAAAGACAAAATAAATTTCAGGTCTGTTGGGTCTCTGAGCAACCTGATCTGGTTGGAGATGTCCCCACTCCTTGCAGGGGGTTGGACTGGGTGGGCTTTAACGGTCCCTTCCCACCCAAACCATTCCATGGTTCTATGGTAATCACAAACTTTTCTCTGGGTAAGGGGGATCAGAGAAGCACTGTCAGTTTGTCTGTATTGTGGAGACAGTGTTTAAAAAATAAACAGCCTCCCTCTCAGCTTTCTCTTTAAACTTCCTCTCTCTCTTTAAATAACAAAAAAACCCCCACAAAACCCCCACAAAATATAAATCTCAAAAATGATCAGTCAAAACAAGATTCTCCTTTAAGCTTACTGCGTTAGAGGTTAGATAACAAATTCTCTTCCCCTGTAATGTGCCTGATTAAAACCATAGGGCTTCCCTTCCGGACCACCTCAAAAAGCTAATAATGCGATGGAGAACTCCATTGATCAAGTGCTGCGTGCCCTGCCCTGCTCTAAGTCAGCACCGCATTTCACGCCAGCTGGAGATGCTGTTAGCAGGGTAAGGATCTGAAAAGCCTCTGTCCGTGTTCCCCAGCATGGAACTGTTTCTGCCACCAATGCAGACCCACAGCTTGTGGCACGAGCACAGCGCCTTGAGGGCTTCTGACCTTTTGCTTGAAATAAAAGCAGGACTGAATCAGATTTTGATGAGAGAACATCAATAAGATAATGACAAGTTGTATCAAGAGATATACCGCATTTAGTTTCTTTGTCATAGGCAAGGTTCCCATTATTTTGCCCCAAAGACTATTTTCAGGTTATTGGAACCTGCCTAACTTTGAGTAGGTTGCTTTTTGAGTTTATTTGGTTGAGGCAAAGGATGATTTGCGTTAAGTTCTCATGTGTCGGAATCTCTGCTTCAATGTGTAATTCGGCTGGTACCTCAAACGTTCTGCCTAGGGCCTGTGCAGCATTACGGATGTTACACTGGAAATAAGGAATGCTCTTCCAGTTACACAAGTGATGAAATGGGGGAGTCTTTCTTGGTGACTTGTAAGAGAAGGGTTGCTGTTGCCTTGTTCCCAGTTAACTAAACTATTTTGACTCCAGTGCGTCAGGTCTGTGTTTTCAGCCCCGCAGACCTCTGATGGAATTCTCAGCTCTTGTGTGGTACCAGCTGCTAATAGCAGAACAGAATTCTGCTAGCCATAATAAGGTGCACATTGTATACAAGTAAGAACAGCTCGGCTTTATTACGTGGCTTGCATGCCTGGTAATGAATAGAAGGACGGCGCACTCCTTGAGCAGCAAAATTTAATATCATCTCTTCCTGGAGTTGCACCAGTGGGAGTGAAAGTTTATCTCAGCATTCCAAGGGCAATAAAAATCTAAATTTAAACTCAAAACGTCTTACTGGGGCAAGAGTACCCAGAGGCTATGTACTGTTCAAACTTTGTATAGGTCATAACTGCTTATTTAAAGTTAGTTTATACCAGCTAGTTAGGTTTTATGTTTTGAGCAGTACCTCTCTTGCTAGGAGAGACAGAGCAAGTGGAGGGGATGCACCTGAAAGTTCAGCTTTGCTTTGCTGTTGCATTTAATTCAGCTTCTTACTGCATAGTGCACAGCTGTGTGAAGAAACCCGTAGCTCTTACCTTTCATTATGCAGACATCTTTAAATCTATTCTCATTCATTCCCACATCTTGGATATCTGGGATTTAAGGTAACTACAAAAGGAAGAAGTGAAGAAGATAGCAGGTGAAAGCTGGCTGTAGAGGTGAACTCCTGTTAACCATGAACACAGACTGGAAAGACCCAGCATGAAAAGTACCGAGATGCTAGCCAGCGGGCTCTCAGTTCACGGTTCTGCTAGTCCACTGGTGGCTTGTTCTCTTTGCTTCTCATTTTAAAGGTGGGGGTGAGGCGAGGAAAAACTCAGACGCTGTTTCTGCAACATGAATGTGAGTAAGACAGGATAAGGGAATCATCTGGAGGTTTTCCTGAGGTCACATGAACAATGTGGTGGCAGGGACATCTGTGAAGCGCCATACGAGATTATGGGTTGCCACAGCCCGTGTTCCCAGACCCTTACTAGCTCTCTTCCTTCTGGAAAGGGTGTGCCTGTTGGACTAAGCCACCGTAAAGGAGAAGTGGGGGTTGGAGGGGTGTAGAGGGGGTAGTTTTGGTGAGAAAGCTTGGGGGGAAGCAGTGTTCTCACTTGGTGCCATTTTCTAGCTATTTTCCATCTCTGCATCCCACTTACATACATGGGAGTCCAGCCATGCTTCCACAGAGCGGGCAAGGAGAGGAGAAGGAGAGCAGGCTTCAGCAGGGTTGAGCTGAGCGCCGCCAGTGCTTTCTCCATTGTGGCTTGCAAAGTCCCTCAGCCTGACTTAGCAGAATTGAATGTGTCGAGTTTTCTTGGAGCAGATATCGATGTGAGTGGCCATGGGGTGTGAAAAGTGCTGGCTCTCTGACTTCTCTGAGAGAAACTGCAAATGTCCAAGCATGTGAAATACAGATTCTGAGTGACTCTTTACGCGTTTGCTTGTTCTTCGCAATAGTTGTGCTGTGGGAGGCATGTCCTGTATCTATGATATCTTTGATATGGTGACAAAGATTAGGAATTGCAGTGAATCAGACCAAATTACATAAAAATACCTCTTGTTATTCAGGAAAGGTTAAAAAAAGCTGTTTCAGTATGTTGGAAGACTATGATGTAATCTCCAAACTGGCAGTCTCTGAAACTATGGGTAAGTACAGAAAGAAAATAGTTGGAGAGAAATCCTTGCCATTTATAAATGTTGAGATATATTTACAAATCACTTATGTAAATCTCTCAATAAGTGTTCCAGCTTCTTTTTGTTTCACCTGCATCTTAACTGCCAGTCCCCCTTTTCTATCACCTTCTGTTTTATGTACCATTTGTCAATTTTACCTGCCTTCCCAGATGTCCTTAGATTTCCTTTCATCTTTTGATACCCGCTTCTCCATGACTACTGCATCTTTCTAATTTCCCACACTGTTTGCATTCACTGGCATTCAGCCATTAGCAGTGCTAATTTTTTTTTTTCAGTCCCATCGTAGCATTTTACTACAGTTGCAGGGTCTAGTCCTTTGTTGTTTGCGCACTGAAATTCCCACTAGTCAGATTTCTTCTGGGGGGCAGACGTGCAGGATTTCCTCTGGTGTCTGTTGTTGTCCAGGCTCCCAACTAATTGAGCCACAGCTGACTCAGCTTTCCCAAAAACTGAAATTGCCACATACTTCCTTCTTTTCCTTGACTATCCCGCTTCACATGTACTAGATTCCAAGTTTTCTCGTTAGATTTTCTTGTTAGCTTTATTACAGCACTTTTATAAGATTGTTTGTCTTCACAGAGACAGCTTTCTTTCCAGCCATGAGCAAATGTTAGCTATTCCAAAGATGCATGCATGCATGTTTCAACAGTACTTACCACCATGATCTTAGAAAATAAATATTTATTACTCAGTAGAACTGTTACTTTTAACCATGGACATGCTGGATCCCTTTGAACAAAATGTTGCTGGATTGGGTTGCATTAAGATTGAACAAGCATCTAGATGTTTCTCATCTTTCTCAAATTTATTTAGATATTTATGAGGAAAAAAAAAATTGTTTCACTTAGTGTCTTTTGCCTGTGTTATTTCTCCTCTGACCCTAATTGTCTGGGAGCTATAGAAAATACAAATTTTCAAAGCATATGGAACATCAGTTACAGCCTTATAAGCTTCTCTGGGATGTAGCTGTTTCCTCTAACTCACCGAAGACATTGCTTCAGGGAACAAAAAATGTATTTGTTCTCCGTGACACGTCATTTCTTGGCTTCCTTGAAACAGCCAGTTAAGGAGCTGGTTGTTCCTGATGGCGATGGCAGTGGCTGCAATGCGAATGAAGTATCTGACTGTGGTTTTGGGATAAGTGATGTAAATTCAGGGGGAACTTTTTTGTTGTATGTTAAACAGCTTCACTCATTTGCTTCACAAAAGCACCTGAACAATTTTATACTGATAATTTAAAGCTGTGGATGTTGTAATCAAGTTCTCATCTATTCTTACTTGCGTGGCTTGCAATGACTTTTTGGCTTTCTTCATAATTATGTTGTAGTCTTTATATTGCATGTCCTTCTCCATAATCTCACCGATTTTTACTCGCGGGACGCACGGTTGCAGCTCCTTACCTTTTCAGGTTGACTACGCAAGAGCAAACAGCGGATGACTGTAGCGATACGGCGGTGTGCGTAAGAACGCCCGGTGAGATTTGCAGGGCCTGGTGAAATGTCCTGCCAGCCGCGTGCTCACAAAGATCTCCTAACACCTGTTGATTTTATGCGAACGTGGTGCAGTGTATGGTGCTGCAGACACGGTCCTCAGGAAATGTATAGAAAAGATGAAGTTAGTTATTACTTGCCATTAAAAATCGCAGAGCTACTAGAAAAAGAAAAAGAATCAGCTTTAGTATGTTTTCCCTTCTCTTAAATAATATGATAGTGATTAAATTTTAATATGTAAGTTCTTTGTAGGTCATTAGTGGTATAACTCTGCATATATGTGCCTGCCTCAGAAAACAATTCAGTCCATAATCTCATAATGTTGAATTCTACCTGGCAGTTTTATTTGAACTTAATTTCTTTTTCTTCTAATGCTGTTACCCGGAGAGTTATGATAGAGGCATCAGCTGACAGCACCAGGGGAAGGATAGGTATTGGCAATGGCATAAAAGCAGGAGGGGAGGAAAAAGAATAGCTATTGTAGCGTTTATCAGTATTCTACTAATAGTCTGCTCAGGCACAACTCTGGAATAAAATAGACATTCATACTGCAGTTTCTTTCAAAGGTTGAAGCTATTCATCTGCATGGTTAGGAAAGTCTAAACCTTCTCGACATTATAGCTGTTTTATTGTGCTGCTATAATAAGAAGAAACACCTTAAAAAACCCCATTGCCTTAGGTGTAAATATGCCACCCCCTTGCCTCCAGAGGGAATGCCGATATGGACAGCCATCCTTCCTCGCGTGCTTTTTAAAATAGTGCCTTTACATGTGGAAACAAATCTGTAGCCAGATATTCTAAGTGGGTAGTGGGGGCAAGAAGCTTTTCGTTTAGGGCTTGGTTGACCACCAGTTGAAGTGTCCGGAAGGGCTGCTCTTGTTTTCCATGGGTTTTTTGTTTCAGCGGAGGAGCGTGGTTTCACTGTGCGTGACCGGATGGAGATATGCTCCAGGAGAGCTCGTTCTCGTTTGCTGTAGAAGGGACTTGAGCAGCAGGGTGGGAAGGGTGTCCAGAGACAGCAGTCAAGTCTGTGAGTTCAGAAAGCCACGGCACTGCTGTGCGATGGCCCGGAAAATCCATGGAGACCTTTGCAGGTCTGATCCTGGGTGTTACTTGGGTTCTCTTTCAGTGCCCCCCGGGAACATGCACTTTTCAGGCTGAAATAGAAATCCTTATTGACAAAACCGATTTGCCCAGGATTTTTAGGGGAGGACACTGTAGATCCTGGGCTGGATCCAAGCCATCTAACTGGGGTATAGAAGACTTTGGGATTAGGAGCTCGGGAGCACCCTGGTGCGAGACCACCTTACTCGGCCTCTGCAGATGCCTCACTCTTTCTCTGTGATATTACAGCTTTTCTAGGGCAGCTGCCTTCCTAAAGTGGGGACCTCACCAAAGTGCTGTTAGGGGAATGGCACTGGGCTTTGTTACACCGGCAAACTTCTGAACCCCAAGTCAGGAGGGATAAAAGAAAAGGAAAAAAAAAAAAAAAGCCACAAAAAAATGGGTCAAGCACTTGTTGGTTTGGCATTAGCAGACCTGTGACCTATTGCTGCTTTTCTGTTGGAGGCATTGCTCTTACAAACTTAAACAAAGTCAACGTTTTCTTTCAAGTCAATATGCTTCAGATTTTGTCCAAGGTCTGATTTAAAAGAGCTCGTTTCCCCCTTTGGTACAATGTGATTGTTAAGCAGGTAGAAGGAATTTCAGTGAACGATACAGGTTGTCAAAGATGGCATTTCAAAATTGAGCAGTTTCTTCAAGAAAAATGGGGAATACATTAAAAAAAAATGCCTTTTAAGTACTCAGATATTTAATTTTTGTGTTAGTGAAATCAGTCTGGTTTGGTTTGGGTTTTAAGATATGTAGAGAGGATTAAAAATGAAAACCCCTCAACATTTTGACTTATAAAAATGAGCTATTATTTTAAATTGTGGTTGAGAAAATGAGCTAGAATATTTTATGTATTTAGAAAAGCTGTATTTTCTTACAAATATTTAAACTAATGAATTTATTCTTTTGAGAAATCCCATACTCTGAAATTAAACTGTCATTTAATTTTCAGTGGAATATTTTATTGTTATAATTGTAGAACAGAGACAGCTAACTGGGATTCTTGATAAAACCTATTTCGTCAAAATATTGGAACACTGAAGTGGTTCAGATTGCATTAGAAAGCCCTTGTCGTTCAAGATTATTGACAGAGAAAGGAAAACGAAAAAAATAAGGAATAACATACCAGTATTCCCAGTTGTAAGCTTTAGGTAATTTGTTCTATGGTCGGCCATGTATGTTTGGATGTGCGCACGCGGAGTTTACAGAAGCGCGTACAGAAAGTGCTGCTTTCAGGTGGGGTGATTTCCGCACGTAAGGCCGATAATTGTGCTGTATTTTTAAGGACCAGCAGGACTGGGTAACTCTGTCTACGCTAAGGTCTTTGAGTTTTTGCTGCTCTCGCTAGCCAGCCCTTGAAGGGAAGTGTTTTGTGTGCACGTTTCTGTTGTCTGCCTGGTGTCAGAAGACGCCTGTGAAACGCCGCCGAGTCTGACACCTACCGCGTCTCCAGAGCTTCCCTCGTGTGAGCGACCGCCCAGCTGCCTGCTCCTGCTTCAGACAAAGCCTCCAGCTTTCTGGAGGTGATTCGCACCTGAAGCCAGTGGAAGGGAACATAACTGGGCTTGCTTTGTGTAAGATGAACAGTCATGAGAAAGTCTGAGAGATGGACTTAGCTCTCCTTTTTTGGTGGAAGTTTCTAGCAAGTACAACACATAGATGAAACAAAATTAACCCCACCGCCCCCCGGTTCGTGTATGAGGGACTTTGCCATACACTTTTAAAATCCAGTTTTATGGACACATTGAGGTTTCCACTGTCTCAAAGTCTCTTTGATGGCTAAAGTAAAGAGACGCAGTTCTAATTGTGAATGAAGAATTGAGAAGTGAACATTAGTCGGGTAAAATAGATACCCAGTTACAAGAGAGTAAGCTTTGTTGCAGGCACTTTTGTATTGCAATATTTTAGAGAAATTGCTCACTAAAGACTTTTAACACAGAAGGATAAGAAGGTAATTTCCTTTTTTGACATGCTTTACCTTTGCAAAGTTACTGGGCTGTTGACAGGTACAACAAGACGTGCGCTACGCTTACATGCTATTAGTGCAGCAGGCTTTGAAAAATGTCTAATCCATTGGCATATCTGACAATTTAGGGTATTAGTTAACAGTAAGGCTCTGTAAATAGAGTGAATTTTATTTACAGCTGCTAACTCGAGCTTTCAGTCAACACCTGCAGTACGGGGCTGAACTGTATACAACAAATAATGCATTTTACGCTATAGAGATGGGAGCTGGGGTTACCAGTGTGCATGGTTCTGTCTGAGAGCAGCGGTAATTGCAATATATTGAAGTTTTGCATTCTAATAAAAATAGAGACCATTAGTGGATCCCATTTATGTCATTAGTATTTAGTGGCTGTGTGTTGCAGCTTTTTTTAGTGCTCGTAAAACTGTCTCTGCCTGCAGATACGTGACAGCGCTGATATAAATTTAAATGTTTGGAAATCCATAAGACATAAAATACAGATAGTAAATAGGGGCATAACGTTATAGACAGAACCTTAATAGTTTGGCACACAACTGTATGTATTTGCATGTCTAGTGGAGAGATGAGCATGAGAGGGATCATGTTTGTACTGCAGAAGAACTTGATTAAACAGAGAAGAACAAATAAGGTAAAACTGAAAGACATCATGCAAAGGCAGCAGAGAATTCTTTCAGGTCCCTGAAAGGGAATTGGTGATGTTGGAAGGTATATCCTCAACATACATCTGGCAGGATATAGATTTTTCTCTTTATAGACTTTTTACTAGTTACAACACCTGTTCCACTAACTAGTATTACAGTTGTTCTTAGAAGTGATTATGTTAATTAACCAATAAAAAAGAAAATAAGGTTGTTAGGGAGCCCTAAGGTAGAGATTGGCTGGCACTCCTTTAACAGGAAGGGAGCCAGCCAGCACAGGGAAGGTCATATAATGTGTAGAAACCAGCAATATCTTGTCAGGAATTTGAAGGCTGGTGTGAGGGCAGTGAGGGAGCTGGCTGAGGAAAGATGTCTTTGGAGGGCGCGGTGGGAAGGAGTCCAGGAATATAGCAGAGGAGGATTTCCCTAAATACCAAGTGTTACACAGGAGCCAAGCGTGCAAGCCACACTGCTTGGGCTTGCCAGTGTAAGATTTTTGTTCAAGAAATTAAAGACATTTGGAAGCCTGCTTGACAGAAGATCTCTGGGAAAGCTGTCGTCTTCCTTTGATTTAAGGAATCTCTCTTGGGTTCTGGTGGGAGTTACTCCGCCGTCTTTAGGAGGTCCCCACCAGGGTTGCTTTCCTGTAAGAGACTGCCCAGAGTGCTTTACTGGCCCTGGTTTCTGTGCCAGTGACAAATCTGAAGCAAGAGGTTCTGAGACTTGTCTTCTGCACACCCCATCCCCATCTTCTTCAGCTCTGACCTTTACATCCTGGAAACGCCCTCGAGGTTTGTCGCAGAGCTCTGGGCACTGGGAAATCAAATTGCCCAGCACTGAGGGAGAACACACGGAGCTGTAAAAACACTTCAGTCATTAGGAGTGAAATGACAGGAAGCAGTGTTAGCTTTCCAATTAATTTTCCTTTCAGAGCCCTTTCCTCAACATTTCTAATTCTAAGTGTGCATGAACACTTTGGCAACATTAGTTGTGTCTTTCAGAAGAGAAGCAAACCTTTGATAAACCTCCCGAATCTCTTGACTAAACAGCGATAGCGCCCTCATTGTTTTGGATCCTTGGGTGGGAAAGATGAGAGCGTGAATGGTGGTGGGAACGTACGTTTGCAGAAAGCTTGCGCCTTACAGTAATAGTTGTTAAGGTTATAAAATGAGATGCTTTTCAGAAGCTCAAAGAATAAGCAGAAGTGAAACATAAGCCTTCTGTACAGTGAATATAAATAATTCTTTCTGTGGCTCCTAGTATTACTTACAGTCTAACTGTGGAAAGCGTTAAACTGGAAATCTTATTGTTCTTTTACAAAACATAGTTTTGTCTGTTTATCTGTTCAAAACCAGACTAAAATGTAAATCTGTAGAATGCTTTCCATCTTCAAAGCAGCTATCCCTATTCATCTAAATTCTGAAATCTTTTTGAAACTTTTGGTTTTATTTCAGATTGTGGGATTCAGTGTCACTTCTTAGCACATTGAACACTGATGGCTTTGAACATACGGTATGGCACAAAGCGATAACTTGGCAGTGCGCACTACCCTGCTGAGAGACAATTCTAAAGGAAAAGTGATTTTTATGCTGGGGTTTTGGCTGATTTTAGAATTAGGGGAAATATTGAAGTGCGTTAAAAAAATCTTTTAATTCCTCTCTACACCACTAAATTGCTTGTTACCTTATTTATCCAAGTAACAGCCAGCTGAGAGCAGAGGCTGCTTTCTGAAGCCATTCTCTGTGTAGCGTTGTACTAAAGCCACTGAGGAACTGCAGCGGCAGAGAGGTGAGCAGGTGAGTTTCGCAGTAGAGACTGGACCTGCGCACGCTTAACAAAGGCATATGTAAAGGAGGGAGAGTACTAGAATGATTTAAGAGAAGTGGGCTCTCTCAAACCTCTTCTGTCATAAGGTAGAAGGCGCAGGACCATTTGGGTTTCTGGCAAAACCTGGGTGAATCTGAGAAAACACCATACTTCAGGGTATTTGTATTGGAATAACTGCAGTAACTAGTTACTGTAAAGCCCGACACGAAACCCGCGTGCAGCGTATGCCATTAAGCAGGACAAGCAGATCTCATGTTTTGAGTTGGAAATGAATGTTGAAGTGGTAGTACTTGAAAGTACCTGTATGACTATGCAAAGCAGATTTTCTTGCTTTTAATAATGTGTTTTCTCTTCCTGTGTTTTCTTACACCCATTTTTAAAGTTCACTTTTATCTAGTTGCTCCCTTGTACTTCCTCCTCTCTGCAGGCAGCCAGTAAATCATCCCAGGTTCTTACGGGGCATTCAGCCTTATTAGGTTACCCAAATTACCGCGGGTCACGGCCGAGATGCATTAGTGGGTTTAATAGGAAAGCTTGCCCGATGTAGGCTCTGCTGTTCTTACTGCTTGTTATTGCTTTCATAAGAAGCACAGGACATTATTGAAAGATACGTTTATAAAATATACAGTGCAGTACAGCTACACACCAGGTTTGTGCCAAATTAGGTCTCGAACCCGAATGGATGCAGGCGTCTGCTGCAGTGTGGATTGCAGTTCACTGCGTGACCTCACACGTGCAGGCTGGCCTCCTCCTGGCTTATTTAGCCCATCTGCAAAATTGAGAAAAACAAGTACCCCCATGAAGGAGCAGGTATGTGTCTGGGCCCAACTGTCCTGGGTAAATAAATTACAGATAAGGCAGCGGCTCGACTGAAGGGATAATGAAGGGGAAATGTAAGTCTCTCTGCCTCCTACACACATTTATCATTAACTTAGTGGCATACTGTGTTTACGTTTATTGGGTATGCTTAGTCTCACCGGACTTCCAGCAGAACAGATCTGGGGTCATCGTCCTTCCCTGCAATTCACACCACGAGAAGCACTATGTGGTTAGTCTTCTTGGAGGGAACAGGCTTGAGCGACTTGCGGATGAATCAATACAGCATGTTCCTGTAGGTTTCTGAATTGTCTCTTTCATTAAGAATGGAATTGGGCAGTGGAAGATCGATTTTTGTGGCAAATCAGAGGTTTTTTAGCAGTCCTTCATTTAGACTGTGGATTTTTGGAGTCATAAACGTTCATCAAAAATACTAGACAGGATATAAACTGCAACAGGAATAGTAAATAGTTGAAATGTCCTTTTTCAGAACACTTTTGTGAAGTCCAGCTCACATGAGACATGATCTTTAGCAGTCCCCAAAGTTGACTAAATCAGTGGAAAGCTGCTAAGCTCCCACAGCTGAGGAACATGGCTCCTGGAGGAGCTGACATGGTTGTTGGTAAGGGGTGCTTGGGAAGGGGGGTGTTCACAAGGAAATGTTACCGTGTCTAAAGATGTGTCTTTGTGTATCATAATTGCTTACCACAGCTCTTGACAATTGAGGTGTGTGACATAATTAAACTCTGTTTGAAGTACAGTCATGCTTTAGAATCATCTAAAGAAATGATTATTGTACAGGTGTGGAACAGGCTTAAGTTTTGGCAGAGAGATGTTTTAAATCTGTTTAAAATAAGTAGAATTAAAGTTCTCTGAGTAGACTTAAAGTTCTGAAGAAACTTACCTTTATAGATGTGGTTCATCTGAACATTCTTGTCCTGCGTGGCTGCCTGGTTTCAGCAGGGATGGAGTTAATTTTCCTCTCGGTAGCTGGTGTGTTCTGCATTTTGTATGTGAAGACAGGGTGGTGCCATGTTCATCTTGGAACCTACGCTTTTGGTACACGCCTGTGCTTTTCTAGCACCTTGAACCAGCGTTAGTTTCATGGGCAGACTGGGGATGGACAAGGGCAGCGCTGCATACGCAGTTCTTAATTTTTTAATAGGCTCGTCAGGTAGGAATTTGTATTTGCAAATCCCGAGGGAGCTGGGGAAACATGGAGGAGCCACAGTGCTGAGCCTAGACAAAAATCACCTGAATCAAAATCAAGAGCAGCATCAACAGTAATACATAGGAGCACAGAGCTTTATTAAAAACTGGTAAATTGCCAGCCCTTCCTTCGCACAGAGAAAATGGTGTCAGATGTTGGCTATCAGTAGGTCGCTACATATTCCAAACGAGTCTGAACCAAAGGCGTTGTCGTAATATGTGTCACCACCTGTTACGTGTACTTAGCTTTGCATCTGCATACCTGCAGGAGGTAAGAGTGTTCTCCAGTAATTCTCTCGAGAGGCAGTTACACTAATTTTCTAGTAATTACTGTGTAAGAAGTGATTCGTGTTACCTACGTACAAAGACACTGCTTGGTGCAGTAACATTTCACGGCTTGGTGCAAGCCTGAACCTCGATTCTCCCCGTTGGTCCCTCCGTGGGGTTCCCGTGCGGACGTCCTTCCTGGCTGGCTGTAGAAGCACGTTATCCCCGAAGGACGCCCATAAATGCTGTACGTACAAAATGGAAATGCTGCACCTCTGCTTGCCGTGCAGTAGAGGATGCTGGTGGTACAGTGCCTTATTGGGTGGTTTCTGGTCCAGTTTTCTGCTACACAGTTGGAATTTGTGATGCGGCTTTAGCGTTGTTGTGTCGCAAGCCTCAATGGTCAGGAACTTATTAAGGATGGGTGAACTTTGCAGGATCTAGAGGTTTGGCTAAGATAACAGAAATATGAATAGTTTTTCAGAGCTTAATGAGAGGTGGGCTTTTCTCTCGGTGTTTTCAGGTGGACATCTTCCCTTTTCAGTGATGTATCAATTTTTGCAGGACGCCTTATCATCCAGGAGTAGGAGGCAGCGAGCTGAAGCTGTGTGCTTTCTGTCTAGAGCAGAGAACATTCTTTAGTGGGATGAACATCAGCAGATGTTCCTGAGGAGCTTTCCTGAGCAGGGTTTTAATACTGTCTTTGATGTCCAGAGGAGAATTCAGCTTTAGCCATGCAGAGTTCTCTGAAGCAATTAATAATGTAATAGCCATAATTAAGGGTCTGTCATGCAAGAGAGTAAGAGACTGATCATTATTCATTGTCGTGTTTACCGAAGAGGTTGTACAGCTCTCGCTGGAGACACACTGCTAGCTGTCACGCTGGGGGGCTGTTTTTGCACTCACTAAAGGTGAATTGGTATAGATTATTTGTTTTGATTTTTCACAGGATCCATTTAAAAGAAGGCTCAAAAAGTGAAGACTTTTTATTCTTTCTTACTCAAGAAAACAGCTATTCAAGTGAGCAAGTAGGCAGTGAAATGAGTCCATAGTGGAAATTTTTTAAAAAGAGAGGTGAGTGGTATTTTTCTTTCAAAACTTGAATGTGGTTAAATGAGAGGAAACAGAAAATCTGGTAAGCGGGTTGCCCTAAGATTAGAACTGTCCCTCAGAGCTGTGGGCAAGTGCTCTGTGTGTTAAACTGGTCATCATTTCCCTGTGAGCGTGACCCAAAAAGGAATGCATTTGGATCTGCTCAGGAGGAACGGAGTCCTCCTTGATTCTGAACTTTGGTGAATCCTTCACGGTAAAAAGCCGTGCCAAGGATGTGAACGCATTGCTTGCGCGTTTCTGAGCAAGCAGGTAGAACTGCTTACACCTCTGATGAGTCCAGCTCGTCCAGCTGTTGTAGACCAAGATATGGACTGTGGAAACACTGTGTGGTAGGGGGAAGTGAAAGTCAGTGAGCGGGAGCGACAGTCTGACAAGCTCAATTGAGAAGAGGTGCTTTTAAGTGTGGGGTAATAAATGCTGGTGTAAACTGCTACGAGGAGTTGATGGATTTTCCATTTACAGCTTGAGACTGGAAGTATGTCAGGAAGATGTGTTTTAGTCAAACAGGAGTTACGGGGGTTGAGACAGACTAACCGAGTACAAATCTGACACAGGTGAGACCAAAATCTCTGATGGCCCTTTAGATCTTAACATCTGTAAAAACGTTAAACCGAAACCTCTCTGTGCTAGGATTTGGGTAGCACATCTCGGTGGACTTGGGAGCCTCCCAGGTGGCATTAAGGTTTCAAATGAGGTGGTAATGCTTGCGTGAACCCATGGCGCGTGCCTGAGGACAGCTGGCCTGGCTTGTGCCAGGAGATATCCAAACGGTGGACGCGAGCAGTTGGAAAGACAAAGGTGTTGTGGGTGAAAAGGAGAGTCCACGAATATTAAAAAATACCAGGCTGTCATAGAAGGGTAGTGCTGTCCTTCGGCCTCAGTTCCACAGAGGTAACTCCTGAAAATCCTTCTGAAGGGAGAGGAGGCAGTTCCCTGACTTCAGTGGGATCGTTCTGCGGAACGGGGCAGGTGGTTCTTAGTGGGCTGGGACAGAAGCATGCTGCTGACAACAGGGAAACGTGCATGGAATGTCTCCTGCCTAGGAAATGTGCGTGGAAGTAGTGATGAATAGTGCTGTGGAACTGTAGGATGGCATAGGATTGGGGCCCTTGCTGGAATTCTGCAGGGTGGAACAACGCCACCTTTGTGCCAACGCCTGTCCTTTGGGCTGGTACTAGGGTAAACCAGAGCTCCCAGCCAGCGGTGTTGAACTATCTGTTTTAACGGTCTTAGGCAGAAATTTAAGTCAGTTAAAAAAAAAAAAAAAGATGTATTTTAACTTTCTGTGTAGAAAAATAAAGAATCTCAGTTTAAGAGATCCTGTTAAAGTAAAAACGTAAGTATTTACCAAACCAAATTCCTTTGCCGTTTCATTTCATGGAAACGTGGAGTCCCTTAGGCATTTACATGTTGAGATGGCCTTGTTTCTCCCAGCTCTGCCATACAGGCTCAAGGTTGGTACTGATCACAATTATCACAAGAATTAGTTGAAGACCATAGCAATTCAGTATTTTTTTGGTTTATTGTCATATTCTAAATACTAAATGATTCTGACAAATATTCTCAGATTTGATGGCTGACTGTGCACTGCGTTTGCTTACGTATTTAAGCTACTAGTATTTCTAGGAAGCTATAGTTTATTAATTCATTATTATTTTATTGATGTTCAATTGATGTCTTATTAAATGTAAATTAGATATTTGGGAATAATAATTTAATGGGACGAGGCAGGTGAGATTCCCCCAGGATAGTTTGTAATGAAGCTTCAAATTGTTAATAATCCTAAGCTCATAAATAAATGATTAAGGATGAAACAAATGCAAAAACTACTGAAATAAGGTATGAAAATGTTAAGCGGTGGTGAACAGAGAATCTGCTGGGAGATCTGTGTGGTAACGTCCATTTGGCGCTAAGTCGCGGAAGTCAGAATCACGCCAGCACTGCCCGCCCCTTCCAGCCAGTTCGTACGTGGGTGTGTGTCTGCCCTCACACCCCGTTGCCGTACCCCACCCTTCTGCTGGCAGGTGCTCTGCCTGGCCGGGGAGCAGTGGTAATTTAGGACACGCGGCTGACCCCGCGGGCAGCGGAATGTCACGGCGGCGGCAGCCCAGCGCGCTGCGGCGTAGCCTGCTGCTAGCAGAGCTCTTGGGGAGGCTGTGGACTCTTCCAGACAGTTGTCTGCGAGCTCCCCTGGGAAAAGCCGGGGGGAAGCTGGCTCTTTGACCACACTGTCGGTGTCCAGAAGGACACATCCTCTCACCTAGCTGTCTTTTCCGAGGTAAACACGCTTCCCAGATGCTTCTCTGTGTGTCTGAAGAGTTAGCAAGGAGACCAGAGGTCTCCTTCAGATGAGAAAAGAAAGAACCTCCCCTTGTGTATGAGGAGAGGATTCCGTTAGTGTTTTCTCATTTGGTGGGGTTGTTTTGATCCCCAGCACCCTGCAGACGTCTTAAAAGATCCAAAACCTCCCTGTTTCTTCAGTAAAAAACCACCACTGCTGTCCCAGCCCTTACAGACAGAGCTAAATCCCAGGGGGTACTCGGTATCTGTGTTTTGTACTCGCTGCAGCGGGCATTGCAGAAGCTCAGCACCTCGTAAAATGCTGCTGGTAATGTGAAGAGTTAAGCCATGCGGCAGGTCAGTAAATGCAAGGACGTTTAGTGCCTAAAATTAATTTCTTGACATTTCTGTCAGTGGAAGTAAGTGATACATGGAATTCTGAAAAATCTGGCCCTGTGAGCATAATGGTAAGTGTAAGTAGTGGTGACACGGGCGTTCAAATAGGGATTTGGATTATCCAGTGAGGAATTTTGGCCCAAAGTGATTTAGGGTAGCCTGATTGATGGTTTTCCTGTAACGTCAAAGCTGAGGGCGCTCTTGTTACTCATGTGGTGGTTTTGGGGGGGGGGGGGGGGGGGGAAAGGC
>WHYT01014708.1:46332-79471 GCA_009806455.1 Tetrax tetrax
CTGAGCTGAACAGCTGCCCCCTGAGGACTTTCTGGAAGGGAACACAGGCAAAATTTAGGCACTGAATTCTAAAGCTGAAATCTTAAAAGTTCCCTTAATGCTACATCTGATCCTTAGGGCCTCTCAAGAGCCGCCAAGTTGGTACCTCAAATTTTGGTCTGCAGAGCTCTCCCGGCACCAGAAATGATGGGTTTTCTGCTGAAAGACACTGAAGACTAGCCAGGACCTGAGTACCTTGGCATGTAGCCCGACGTCAGCCTGACCCGTTCCCATAATATTCCTGAGCTTTAACACCTCTTCCTCCTGTGGCGAAGCAGTCACCTCCCACGTGCTGGAACCGCCCACCGTGTGCCAGGGAGATCAGTTTAGAGAGTGGCCCTGGAGTAGCCCGTTGTCTCCTTTACTTCGCTGGCCTGTTGTGCTGTGCTGCGCACGGGGTCCCTTTGTGAGAGGAGTAGCGTGGTTCGGAGTGGTTCCGGCAAACGCGACCGAGTAGTGACAACTGGTGGGCGACTCCACTTGGGTTTTGTGCTGCTACCGATGCTGAAAGACGTCAGGAACCAGGGCAAATCGTCACTGCAGAGGAAAAAAACAACTGGATGTGGCTGGCTGAAACGTGCCACTGTGCTGTCTGGCTGTTTCAGAGGGTACTGTCCCTGACCCTCCTTTTGGAGACGGGGCGCTGTTCCCAGGAGGAGGAGTGCTTCCTGGAACTGTAATGCCACACGGCAGCACCGCTGGCCAGCCGCACCTCGCTTCCGAGCAGACCTGCTTGGAGGGTCTGCCGTGCTTTACAGCCTTACCCCGAGTCTGAATGGAAACAAGAGGGAGAGAACGATTTGCCACGCGTTCTCCTGAACATGGTGTGTCCTCCAGAAATCCAAAATACACGTTCCCGTGCAGGCACAAACCTGACTGTTCCTCGATAAACCCTGCGTGTGGAGAGATACAGTTTGGTTGCCATCAAAGCCAGCGCGCGTGTTCATTTGTGAAGCGTGTCAGACGCCATATGTCAGTAATATGCCTTTGATATGTTGGTGTCTGAACCGGGTTTTTAACAGCTGAATGGCATATGTTTAAATGTAAACATCTGTTCGGTGTTTGTACTGTCTGTAGTCTTCATTTCTAGATTTTCCCTTGACTAAGAGTTTGATTCAAACTGAGGAAAAGTGTGGATTTCATCCTATTTTTAGAGAAATGCGGTTTTTGTAGTATTTCAGCACGTGGCCATTGTGTATCTTTCCATGGATGCGGAGGGCATTTGAAAGATAATTTTTTTCCCTTTAGGTAACCAGAACAAACTTGGTTTCCAAGCAAAATAAAAATTTGATTTGACTAGAAGTTTGTTAAATGGGAAGATTATTGGGGTTTTTGGTGTTGGGCAGGTTCTGCAACGTAGGGATTTACTGAGCAGCAGTCCATGCACGAGCGGTGCATTCAACCATGATGACAGTAAATTGGTTTTATCCAGAAGTTTTCCTGATGCGGTTGAAGAACTTGCAGTGTAATAAATGACTTAATAAAGGAATGAAATAATCCACTGTGTTTGTTAGGGTATTTATTATACATGGGTGAAACTGAAAACCAGTGTCAGGACAGAGGGATGCCGGAGCAGTTATTGGAACTCATCAATCAGACGAGCCACTGGAGCACCATTCAGGCTCCGTTTGGTCAAAAGTAATGAGCACTATCGTACTGTTACAGCAAAATGAGAAGAGTCGTTATGAACCAGCGGGGAATACCTGCGGAGTCCAGAGGTGGAGAAGTACAGGAGGTGCTGAAGGAGCACTGCAAAGTGAGAACTGTGTTGGACTCACCAGCGTGGTGGCAGGAGGAGGCTCCAGAAGGAAGCAGCCACAGCGGCCAGTTGTGTCCCAGCAGAGTTTCAAGTGCCGCTTCAGTAAATGCTTCAGCCAAGCCGACGATCTTGCTCTCCTGAGTGTCCCACGACTGCGGGTTTCTACCTTCTGAGAAGACCTCACGCAGTTCAGCAATGAATAACGAGTGCCAGCTCTTGGTGGACTTGCTGCAGTCTGGTCTGCAGATGGCTTGGCTCAGGCCTCAGGGAAAAAACCCAACCCAAAAAACCAGCCATCAGGTAGAACATAAGAAAATTACACAAATCACAAAGCTTCGTGTCGTTGTCACAGAACCGTAGCATTTCATAGCCACAGCTCCCAGCAAACCAAAACAAACCGTGAAAAGCTGGGTGCTTGTAGCCACCAGCTAGTCAGCAAAAACTGACCAAAGCGGCCGAGCGGCCAGGGCGAGGCGCCTCGGAATCAGTGCCACCTTGTGGCACTCCGGGATATTGAACAATAACTCCGGGATGGCCTCGGAACCGAGCAGAGTTCCAAAAAAATGGCACGTGGGAAGCGATAAAAAGCGCGGTGAGGAGATGTAAATTAGGCCATAACTCCTGCAGATGTGCACGGAGCCGCGCACGGCACCGGAATGATTAATGAGGCAAGTGCCTACCAATTATGATCGCTGAAGGTGCTCAGTGAGTTGTGCGTAATTATAAATCCAGGGAACAGATGGAAAATTTTGCAACACCAAAAGCCTGCTCCTTGTTACCCACCTCCTGCTCCGTGCGCGCGAAGCAGCCCGGCCGTGCGCTGGCTCTGCGGTGCGAGGGCAGGCGGCTGCTCCGGCGCGGTGGCTGCGCTAGGGTCAGCGTGGGACAGAGCCAGCGCCCCTTCCCTGCGCCCCAGCAGCGTGGGGCAGCTCTGGCTGCTCTTAGGAGAGCATCGCACCCGCGTGTCGCGTGCTGCGGACGTTGGGAGGCCAGGCGGAGTTGCGCTTAAAACCAAACACAACTCAAAAGCACCCGCAGCGCTGGGGCGGGTCCTGCATCCCGAACAGAGCCAAACCCTTCACGGCGGGTCTTTGCGCCCCGCTCCTGGCACCAGCCTGAGCCTGGGCCCACAGAGCCGGCTGCCGACGCTGACTCCACCGATCAACTGAAAAACAACCAAAAAAGAACTCCTAACACCTACCCTCCTCTCCTCACCCACACAGCTAGGAGGAAAGCACCTCTAGCCTTCATGTTGTTATTTTTATATAGAGATATATATAAACCCTAGCAAATATAACTAAGTAAATATATAATATGATACGCATACTTACCTACTGTATAAAACAATATAATATAAACATATAAACCAAATTATATATAAAATATTAATATAAAGTAATATATAAGCACATATAAAAAAGGTAAATACATAAAATATGTATCTAAACATAAATAATAAAATTGTAATACATGTATAAGTTATAATATATAATTATACATTAGGTTTTTTGTGTGTGTATCGATATTAAAATATATACACACACACTCTTTCCTAACGACGACCGCTGCAGTAGCGGGAGAGGACACGTACTGTTCCTAGCAGTGTAGCTTTTTTTGCCTACAAAGGAAGGAAATAGAAACTGGAATGAGATTCAGAAGCGGTCTCGAGGCGCGGTCGTGGTCGGGTGGCTGGCTAGCTGGGAGACAGTGCTCCCGCCGGCGTCGCCGTGAGGAACTGACACCCCTCATTCTTCCTCCTCTCATTCCCTACTTCCAGGCTGTGGAAGCAACCCGGACATTTCCACAAAACCCGCATTTTGGGAGTGGTTCTGGGGTAGTAACAGAGTTACGGTCTTGTTTCTGCTTTTACCTGTCTCCACTTCTGTCAAGTACTCAGATATTTTTTTTTTAATTTCAGTGACCCTTAAATTCTGTAGTTTATAATTCTGGGATTAAAACCGGATTACAATTTTTAAGGAGAGTTCAATGTTATTTTTGATTAAACCTTACAGAAAGGAAATAACTTCCACACCACACACATTCCACTGAAGGACCTGAGCCTTGATGTTCACCTGGTGCAATGTCCGTCCTCGGCCCTTCCCAGAGGTTACTGCGCTGGGTTCGCCGGCCGGTACGGCTGTTGTGGGTTGGCTGGAGGTTTAGCGCAGGGCGCGGACTCCGGTTATAATCGCTTTTCTGAGGACGGTAGCAATGCTACCATTTCAGACAGCCAAAAATTGTAGGGAGCTTCAATTCACAATAAATTAGAAGCTGATTTTTTCCATGTTAATTCGATCACAATTAAAGAAAAATGAAGTCTAACATATTGCATTGTCCTGAACTACCACTGTGGTTTGTACACGTGCGACTATTAGATTTGCTCCAACTGGGAGGTCTTGGAGGTCTCTTCCAGCCTTACAAATTCTGTGATGCCATGACTGAACTTGAACAAGGCAATTCTTAAGTTTTATTTTCCACATAAGGCAAACTGTGCTTTTTACCTTACATTAGGGTAAGCTGCATTATTAAATGCAAAGTAATGTTACAGATAGTTCAAAGCCAGTATTAAATTACAGCGTAATTGATTGCAGTTGCTTTATTTCCTAAGAAGGATGAAAGCAAATAATATTTCTTTCAAGTGTCACTAATTTTCAATAAACTTCTGTCTATTTCCTGAACTCTCACTGTAAATCTGTAACTCAGCTATCTACTTCCTCTCTGTCATGCTGCAAATGAAATTTGCTTTTTTGGACTGAGATTTATTTTTTCTCACTCATTAACAAGTTTTGAGTTTTCTTTTCGGACAGACTTGATTTTCTTCCATTTCGCACATAAAAACTCCCAATGAGCCATCTCAGAGGGGCAATGCCAGCCGGGATTCCCGCACCGTTCCCTGGCAGAAGTACGTTTCAGCATTATTCTGTTGCTCATCAGAGGGCCTGGTGTCGCTGCAGGGACTGGGAATGGACCTTCTCCTGCAGCCAGAAAGCACCCACAGCCTCTTCCGTCACGTAACCGTGGGATTCCGCACCCTCCGACAACCTCGGAAGGAGCAGAAGCAGAAAACACTGCAGCTGCCAGCAAGGGGTAAAATTTGAATCCCGTTAGAGATTTGAATATTGGAGATGCCCAAACAGCCAATTCTCCGCGCTGCATTCTCAAAAACACAACAGAGATGAGAGCTCGCATTTCAAGAAGTTCAAGGGTTTTCATTTTTGAGTCTGGGCTCTAGCTTTTGGAGAGACCCTGGTTTTGGAACATCCCAAATCAGAAGGCAGTCAAAAATAACACGCTGCCTTACCTCTCCAAATGCAACATTTTCTCCCATTTCTTCACCTTCCCAAGCCGGTCACACGAAGTCCTGGTTTGCCCGCAGGATCCATTCTGCGTTACAGCTCCGTGTATTCGACTAGCCTGTCAAGTTGGCCCTTGGAGAGATGGCATTTCTACTTCGTCATTATTTTACCATTGGAAAAGTTCATCCAGAAAGATGCTTGGAAAACAGTGAAGCCACCAGGGGAATTCTTTTATTCTTGAAGTATTTATCGCTCCACGGTAGAAGAATCAAAGGGATGTGTTAAGCTTGCCACATCCTCTGTCAATCTTTTGTTTGATTATTATGTTATCGAGTCGCTTGCACTGTGAGAGATTAAACCCGTTAGGTAGGTGCAAAGCATGGAGTTACCGAGCACTCTGAGTGTGAGCCAGACATCAAACTAGTTTTTGAAGTGCAGAGCTACTGAGCTTTCACTTTGTCACACAAGCAGATGTTGCTGGAGGCAAGGAGGAAAGGAGCGGTGCATTTTTTGAGCGATGCAATTTTTTTTTTTTAACTTGGCTGCTGAACCCTGCGTTACCTGAAGAACCAGGCACTTTGTGCAGCTACTGGTTAGGTGCCTTTCGAACCTGGCTTCTGCCTAAGGGCAGTCAGATGCGTGGCGGAGGCGAAGAGAGAGATTTTCCCATTGTGAATCTCCAGAACTTGAGGACATGCTGCTCACTGCAATAAGTAAATGGTTGGGCTGCTTTAGATGAGGAGAGAGCTTTATTAATTTAGGAGCCTGGCAATATTATTTTTCCCTTTCACTCTACTTCAAGGAGAGTTCAGCCCAGTATGGGAATGAGCTGCTAATGAGCAGGGATGAAATATCTCACCTAGGGAGGACGACTTCATCCTGGATAGAGTTACTCAAAATCATGGTGCAGGTTAATTTCGCTTGAAAGATCCAACCAAAACAATCTGCTGTACATACTGCTTTTTGGTAACTCTGGCCTGCCGTATCTGCGTTGTAAGTACCTTTTAATATTGGTGAGGATTTGTCCACAGGGGAATCCTTACATCTGGAGACTTTCCTGTCCCACTACCTGGATGCCTGTTGATTCTGCAGAATCCAAGAAGCATCCAGTAAGTGACTGGCTGGGCCTCTGGGTAATGACACCCATGTCTCTCACTGTTCAGATGCAGTAGTGCTTCACTCTCTTATGCCTATCAATCTTTAAGTCAACCTACGAGGAAATATTAAACCACTTCTCAAAGATGTGAAACGAACACACAGGCCTGTGGGACGGATGCCAGGGGTTTCGGTGAGCACGCGTCTCCTTATACCAGAGTGTCCAAAATGCCGCGTAGGAAAACTTGTTTGTGTCCCTTACAGAGCGATGAAGGTTTGAGCTGGGGGACTGATGCGGCACCGACACTCAGCCGCGTAGCTGCCACAGCCCCACAGGAGCACAGCTCCTGCGCGTCACTGACGGAGCGGGCAGCCAGGCTGGCACATCCCTGGAAACATCCCAGGCCAGGTTGGCCGGGGCTCTGAGCAACCTGATCTGGTTGGAGATGTCCCTGCTCCTGGCAGGGGGGTTGGACTGGATGGGCTTTGACGCTCCCTTCCCACCCAAACCATTCCATGATTCTATGATTCTACTTGCCAGCTGTCCGCAGTCTCTTTCTAAGCACACTTGGCTTGCCTGCTTCCAGGACAACTGCGCTATCTCGTTAAGAGTTTTTGTTTACAAAGAAATATGAGACATTGGAATTGTACATAATATTATTTTTCCCCCAACTATGTTCATGGTCATGCCTTTTCCCATTCTGCGTAATCATTAGTGACCCCATGGTCAATTATTAACAGAATCTCACAGAAAGCCCTGCCAGATAGGGAGAAACGTGAAAACCTCAAGAAACAAGCTATCTGACTTCCAAACAGAATGCCTGCCTAAGACCAAACCTCATTAGGGAGAAGTCCTCCAGGCAAACATCCTCTCATTATTTATTGTCGTGGTTTACGGAAGATTCCTCAGTGTAATTCACAATTGGCTTTTAAATAAATCTCTCTGTATGGTACGTGGGATATTCCTGCACCTAAGCAGCAGGGTTAGCTGAAAACTGAACAAGAGCAAAATTTCACATTTCAGGGACTCATAAAACAGCTTAGAGCCTGACAGTAACGCAACAACAAGAAGGAAAAATATGGCTGAAAAGTAAGGCAGCCGTGGCTGTACAACAATAATGCAACAGTGAGACGGCAAAGCAAAAGCAATTAGCAAGCAAGTGTTGGTAACGACGAATTATTTACGATGAGGAACTTCTCTAGAGCAGAAGGATGGTGCTGAGTTTATGATTAACATTTAAGGCAGGAGGGCCTTGCATTTAAGGCTTTGCTTCCCATCCTTCGTCCCGGCTTCTGGAGGGCCTAGGATCTCAAAAGTTTGAGGGACTCTGATTTGGTCCTCGCTTGGCTCAGGGCGCTGCGTCCACTACTCCCCGTCAAAGATTCGTTCTCTTAAATGTCACATTCATCACTTTGCATAAGGAGGTTTCTTTAGTAAGGTAATACTATCGTCAAACAAATGAAAAGCTGGTGATAAAGAGTGAAATAACTGAAAAGAGCTTTTTTACTGAGTGTGGTGAAAGGGGACGTGAACACAAACACTGCTTTTTTAGTGACCCATCACAGAGTGGTGCCCACTCCTTCCTGAACGCACACCTCGGAGACTGCGGGTGTGCAATAAAGCCCTCGGTTTATTAAGCATTTTTTTCTATTCTGCGATGTCAGTCTAAATTCACTTTGAAGGCAGCAATGATGGAATTGTTCAATATGTTGTGTGCAGAAGGTTATGACCCCGCAATCAGCCTCTGAAACACCACTGTCTTTTTACTCCTAGGGCAGCTGAAATGATTAGGAGGCAGCCTCATAAAACCATAACATTTTACTAAAGCTGAGGCCTCTGAATATGCAGTACGTAGGCATTTTTGTATTCTCTCTTATTTCCAAAATATTTACAATCTGTGTTAGATTTTAAAAAATGAAAACTGAACAGATTATTTTTACTGAATATCTCATTTCTGAACCAGGCCTCTGTCCTACAACAGCTCAAATGGATGAGTTGTCTTATCCTCATGGGACTTGAAAACGTTCCCAGTAGGATCCTCTGAACGGATGTAACTTTATATAATGTTTTAAAAAATAAATCCGTATTTATTCATACCTTGAAGGGACAGGGCCTTGGGGAAAATGCGTTAACAAGGTGAAAGGCCTAAAAGCCCAAGCTTAACCTCTCTGTGCTCGTGGAAGAGAGCCCTGTCACCGAGCTGGGAAAAGCCAGGCTGTCCCACTTGCAAAATGTTCTCTTTGTTCTCTGCATGAATCAGTTTGTATCTGCTGATAACCCTCTTCTTTCCAGGGGTTGAGGTTTAGGATTCCCTTTGATGCCAGCCTCACCGCTGGGAACAGTAAACCACTCTGACTTTGATGGAGCTGCAATTATTCCCTATCGTCAGCTATTCCATTGTTTCCTCTCTAACTCTTATTTATGTCATCGTTTCACTTTGGGTAGGCTTCCCCCTTCATCCTTCCTCATTTAAATCATGCCAGTCACGAAAGCTACAAATCAGACAGTCGGAGAGGCATGTATTTAATATAAAATATACACAGATCCCTTGTTCTCTGTAACAACTCAAATTATTGTTGATGCCCACGACGACGCTCTTTCCCTTTCGCCCCCTCTCTCTCTGTGCTGTTATGGGCAGAGCGGCAGGCGCGGCAGCCTCCGCCGCGGTCACGGGAGCTCGGAAACCGCCCGGCCCGGGGCTGAGTGGTGTCTGGGGCTGGACGCGTGTTGGTGCCAATGCTTCTGGAGATTTCAGCCCGGCTGGAGTGTTTAAGTGCTACATCGGGCGGCTCGGTCTGGTAATGGTAACCTAAGCTACGAGCAGCAGGGAGGTGTTTGTGCTGTGCTTTGCTTGGAGGAGCGCTCAGAGCCTGTGACACTGTCTGACACTGACTGATTAAGATACAGGTGCTGCGGTGCTGTCAGGGCAGAAGAAAGAGGACTCGCGGCGCTATTGTTGCGCGCAGATCTCCAGCAGAGCAGCAGCCAGACACCAGTGCCCAGCAGCATCGTGCTCTGCCACCTTTGCTGAGAATTACTGCCTCGCCGACCCCAGCGTGACCGGGAGCACGCCGGTTTGTTAACGCAGCCCGTCCCTCCACACAGACTCCAAAGGCCGCGTGTCATGGGTGATCGGATCCTTACGGCTGGGGAGGGGACTGCGATGGGAAGAGAGGAGGGAGATGTGAGGAGGACAAAAAAGTGAACTCTGTAATGAGTCTCATCAGGAGACATTTAGGAAGGCTGCTGCTGCAGCAAACAAGACCAGGACCTAACAGTGAGAGAAGCAGAGCTGCCTGGTTCTGCTGCAAATAGAGACTGATCTTCACTTTCTCCGTGGCTTTTACTTGTCATCTTTAAAAAGCAGGCATTCAAATTTCTCCCCTGAACCCAATTTTCTGGGTATCCTGCAGCTCACACCACACTATTGGCGTGAAAGATGGAAAGGATCCCTTTGCCAGACGCTTGCGAGGCAGCCCAGGATTTTAGTCTTACTTGGTTTAACTCTTAGGGCTTCCCCCAGTGCGAGATGCAGGGCTTCCCTGTGTACTTTTTCATCCCGTCTTTGCACGGGATAAAATAATCATTTCCCTTCCCTTTGAGGGTGATGCTGAAGCCCTCAGAAAGAGGGATTTGTCTACCCGGCGTGCCCAGACCTTCAGCTCAGCCGTACGGTTTTGGCCTTCTGGAGCCATCTCTCCTCCGTACAGCCTGGGCAGGCAGGGAGGCAAGCAGGAAAAGAAAAGTGCCTCAGCTGCCTTCAGAATCTGAGATGTCTGCAGACCTGTGATTCCCCTACTCGTTTGTGTGCCAGACCAGGTGCGTGTCTGTTGCCTGTGTGGTGCCAGGAATGTCCTTGTCCTCCACGAAGCAGAGGGCAGAGGAAACGGGACAGACTCTGCGCTTCCTTCCCCAGGGAGCAGACACTTGGGCTCCCAGGAGCCTCTGTTCTCTGTCACAAGCGGGCTGCTTGCGTCTTGGCTTTCTTAATAAACATTTAGTGGGCAGTTCGCATTGTCCCTCCTGCTCTGTCGAACAGAGCTGACGATTGCTGGGTCAGGTGGTTACACGAGCTAATTAATATTCACAGGCAGCAGCAGGAAATAAGTACAAACCCCATCTCCTCAGCCTTAATTACAACATCAGTGCTATCAAATTCCATGTGGATCCACCTCCCACACCAGCTCCGAACAATTTCAGATGTGTGTACTAACAGGATCCACAACATCTTTAACTCATGATCTTCTGTCATTACCCTATAATTACTCTAATGCGTCTTTACCGCGCGACGCCCGCCAAAGCTAACAGCCGTTGAGCGTACCGTGCAATTACAGTGTAGAGACGCTCACGGAAGCTTTCGGCTTACTGGGACTTGCAGCAGTTCTTCCAGTCCCATTATTCAACATTTGTGGGCAACCTGACTCCTACCTGCTCCCCTTCCCTCTCCAGACTTACTTTAGGAAACATTTATGTTATTCTAGCACTAAGGAGCCCCAGGTGGCACTGAAATCCCAGTGGGAACACAGCAGAAGAGTCAATAAAGCGGCAATAAATTGTCTCACCTCGGTTAGTGCTGTGGATATAGAAGAGGAACAGAGGAAGGTGAGCCGGAGGACAGCAACTGTAGTTTGCACCTTGCTGAGCTACGGGTGAGGATCTGGGCCTCCTGTAGATGTAGTAAAAGATTTTAGGGGAGATCTGATAGGAAATGCAATATTGGCTCATTAAGCTAGCAAATATCTCTTAATTAAGTGCTGATAGAGGTCAGACACAAAAGTCAGGTAGTTAGGGAGAATGGGGAAAGCTTCAAATGGACTTTGTGGCAGAGAGAGGTTTGTATTTCACAGGAGGTAAAGGATGAGCCAGTGGAGTAACGTACCGAACGACAAGCTGTGAAGATGGTCTTAGCCTCTCATTTCTACCACTGTGGAAAGTGAGGAACAAAGTACACATTTTAGAGATAAAATGGGATGAATTTTCAGAGCTATGTAAGGATTTCCAAAGGAGAACTAGCTGCAGACGTAACTGGCATTGCACCCTGCAATGTGTTCCTGGGTCTTTGCAGAGATCTACAAAACGCTGTCAGTATCTCGGCTCCGTCAGTCCTTTTCCTGTCCTTAAGTGGCAATCATAGAATCACAGGATGGTTTGGGTGGGAAGGGACCTTCAAAGCCCACCCAGTCCAACCCCCTGCCAGGAGCAGGGACATCTCCAACCAGATCAGGTTGCTCAGAGCCCCGGCCAACCTGGCCTGGAATGTTTCCAGGGATGGGGCATCACTTTAAACGCTATAATAGCATCCGTATTTGATACAGTTGGCTTTCCATGGCGTAACTTAACAGTCACTGTGGTTAAGACACACATCAAGACTTGAAAAATAGTGTAAACCAGGAACGGCCTTACATTGTCACCTGTCCGACTTGTAGCTGGTGTGCAACTGTAGTTCTGCAAGCAAACACGGAAAGACAAACAACAAAGAAACCTCTGGTTTGATGGAAAGTGACTGAGAGGGAAAAACAAGACAGATAATATAAGAAGTTTCACTCCTTCCCTGAAATGCAAAGGTCCTTCTGCGATCGGTGAGAGGTAAAGCATGGGAAAAGTGCAGTCCTTCATCCCTGGGAAGTCGTCTTTTGAATGGAAATGGAAATTAAGAGCTGCCAGGCCGACTCTTACCTCCCCGTACCGCCTGTCAGGTTTATGCTGTGTATGTTTGTGATGCTCTGTAATATCCCAGTTAACTCCGCTGTTTGTGCATTGACTGGTTTGTGTCCCAATGCTCACAGAAGGATCATCGATATTTTGTGAAGGCTAAAACCATCACTTTCAACAGTATAAACTATTCTTTCCCCAAACACCTCCCTCTGTTCTTGGAGAAGACTGAAAAAAACCCTGAAGAGCTATTTTAGAATGAGTTTTTTTCATGGAGGAAGCAGTTCCTGAGCCGAAGTACTTCCCCAACAGCCCCTTTGCGTCAGACTCCATGAGCTGACCTTTAGGGGCAGCCCCCAGGCTGACCCCAGCCGCGGAGAGATGGGGACAACGCCGTTTCCAGTTAGCCAGAAGCTAGCACGTAATTTTGAGCGTTTGAACCCAGGACCTGGTCTCTCCTAAGGAGTGCATGTACAAGAATAAGGGCAACACCTACAGTTCACACGTGGAAGCGGAGGGAGATTTTGAGAACGGACAGGGTTTGTGGTTTCACAGGGCGTTATCTCTAATTCTAAGGAGGCTCCCTGGTTCTGGAAAGTTCAGGATGTTCCAGCATGGAAAAGGAAAATATTGTTCTGCTTTAACATCACACCGGCACTGTGAGATGATTCATGGGCTCTGGAGAACACAGCCATTACCAGCTCAGCACATCCAGACACCAATCACCATTTGTCACATGCGAGCACGTCCCGCAGTCCTAAAAAGGGATTTGTTTTGTGTATTATTTGCAGGAAATATAACAAACTCCACACTGAACAGCAAAACAAAACCAGCACTTAATTGTTTTATCAAATATTTGCCTATTTACTTGGGAAAACTTCACTTTAGGATTTTTTTTGGTACTGATTAATAAAAGGACCCCCACAGCTGTCATCTTTGTGGAGAAAAGCTGTCAACATCCAGTATCATTTTCTGCATATTGAGTGAAAGTCCCAGTTCCATTTTAATATGTGAGATGCTCTCCCATTTGTATGCAGCTGGAGAGAGTAGTTTTATCCTCATTTTAAAAAGCCAGATGATGGATTTCTTTCTTTAAATAAACACCGTCTCAAACTTTTCTTTTTTCTCCCTCTCTCCCCCAGCATACGCCTTGCCTTTCTTGTTAGGAACCCGTGTGCTCCAATCACTGCACCGTGGTGACATCTCACTTGTTATACATAAAACGATGGCAGCACCGTTTCTTTTTTGATGTCCCTGTGCATGATCTGCTGGAATATTTCCCAGATTAACTGTTTGTTAATAGAATTTTTGCAAAACAGTTGGTGTGGAAAATTTCACTGTACTGCCTTGAATAAGGCCTTCGCTGTCTTTTTCCAAATGTTCCGGTCCTGGGAATTGACAGCTCAACCCCAGCCAAAGCTTTCTCCAGTCCCGATCCTGCGAACTCTTTCCCACGGTAGGAGTAGCCGCGCTACAGCCAGAAGGCCAACGCTGGGTATTCAGTGCTCAGCGCTCTTTCCCAGGCGAGCGCCAAATTCAGCGGGATTCTGGGGTTCTGCGGAGCAAGGTGTGCCCTGGTGCCAGGAGCCCAGGCCAGTTTTCCTACAAATGACCCACAAATGTGGCTTTTGCACGGCGAGAGCACGGGGTTGCCATCGCACCTGGTCTACTTGGAGAGACACGAAGAGGGACCAGGTACCGACCTGCAGCCTTGGCCACCCTTGCTTTCGCGCACATGCGCACACGGACACGACGTATCTCTTCATTTCTAATAAAAGTTGCTCTCAGCTGATTGCTGGTGAATTATTACAGTTCTTGAATATTTAGTACATGTGTGTTTTGACAGCTGTAATTATTCTTGTTTACCACACCAAGTGCAAACTTCATCCTAATTATATGCACATCAGAGACTGTTAAGTAAAGTGCTGTTAGCTCCCTTCCACGTTGGCACAGGACAGAAGACCATTCAAGGCAAACGTGGTGACATTTCATAGCATCAGTCCGTTGTGCTCGGTCCTTCTGCCGCTGGGAACTCCGATGCAAGGGAACGCTGTTGTTACGGTAGCAGGCAGCGGCTTGTAACATCCACAGCTATTTTTTAACACTTCTGTCAAGAGGAAAGGTTATAGCTGTGAAGGCACAGGGAGATTTTGTGTAACAGAGCCACAAAGCTTTGAACTCCGCGCACACCGTGACTGAATACACCGTACATATGCTTCAGCGCATCTTGGCACTGGGAAAGCCATGGTTAAAAACCAGCGTAGCTGAAGGTTACAGAACATTTAATGGCTCTAGTGTAAACAAGATACTACCAAGAATTACGTGCCAAACACCGTCAGTCTCCCACTCCGGACAGGGCACGACTCACAGGCTGAGGATGACTAACCCAAGCAACCTCAGATGGCAAAACACAAAGCAGACAAGCTTGGAGCGATGCTCGCAGTTCAGGGGGAAGCACTGGGTCCAAGGAGCGAGCACTGAGGGATTTACCAGACAGTGCCTGGAGATGCGTCACCCAAATCCAAGATCTCTGCTCCACATTTCTGTTTTGAATGAGGATAAAAAAGAGAAATCTCAAAATTTCTAATGGAATGAAAATTCTGAAAATCTTACAGTGGAAGAATTGGTGCTGAGTGTTTTGTCTGAAACAAATGGGGCCAGCTGTACAAATCTTGGACGAACTGGGTAACATCTCCAGCAGACTGGAGAACCTCAGGGCTCCTGGGGTTGTTTCTCACCTACCAACAGAGCAGGGACCTCAGAAATACAGATATCCACACTTTAACCAGCATTCTTGGTTTTTACAGTGCCCGGGGCGACGGCTGCAAAAGAATGAGCCACTACTGGGCAAGCTTTCCTAGGGCTTCCAGGCTTCCACCACCACAGCAGTAGTTAAGGCACCCAAACTCTTTGTTGTGAAGAGAGGAGTCAAATCTGCAGGAGCCCCGACTTGGGTCAGAGACCTCAGAAATTCAGGGTTTCCAGCCCCACCAGAGACACTTGGAGGATGAGCTCTGGGTTCAGCTCCGGGCTGAGCTGCAGAAAGGCTGCTAGATGTCCTGGAGCCAGAGGAAGGCCACACAGGAGGTCTGCATTTTCTAATGCATTGCTTACTGGGAAGTTTCTGCCTATTTCCATCTGGGAGGACATTACTCTGATGGACATGACACATTTTGGATGACAGGAGGGAATGTTACATTTGGTCTTCTTGCCAAATGCCATCCCGGCAGATAATTTCCTACTTATTTAAATCCACCTGACAACATGAACAGTGCATTTTTTTAGCTCACATTCTGTCTTGCAGCTTTGGTACCGTTAAATATTTTTGGCATCGCATCTCCTTTGTAGCTGCATCTCCCCGAGTTCAGCGCCACGTTAGAGAGTATGATATCCGTACATATGTGAGAGAGAGCTCTGGGGTCTACAAAACTGTTGAGTCACTGCAGGATCATCCTACATGGAGGCTTGTGTTCAGTACCTGAGAAGTTTTTGCATGGCAAGATGTAATCCCTCACACACCGCAATTAGTCTGTATGCCAGATTATTTCAGGCTATTATGGTGCAGTCCTGAACCAACTGGAGTGATGTAACCATTCCTACTGGCTCTAACGGGAGCCAGGGTTTCCCCGCTCCGTTCCCGTTTCACCAGGTACACGTCTGCATAGCTTAGGGCAGTGATACTCTATATGTGCCACGCAGCTGCAGCCGCAGCTCCGTGGTGGCCGTGGGGTTTTCCCGTAGAAGTGGCTGGGAACACGTCACAGGCAGCAGTTTCACAAGCGGCCTGGATTCACCAGTCTGCACAACACTACTGACCCACCACCGATGGTAAGCCGAAGGATTAATTATGGTCTGCAATACGTCACGCCCTCCGGTGCCAGGGCTACGGAGGTGACAGTGAATTCCCCTAACACACTGCAGTTCTTACCACAAATCCTTTCTCCAAGGGACAGAGACTAAAAATACTCCTGAGGTGGAGCTCATCAACAGACGCGTCCCCTGGTCTGATCTTGCTCCGTTCTGTGTTGCTATTTACTCAAATTGCGCAGCTCCCCAGCCCTAACAGGAGACCCAGGTAACTCATTTTTTATCTTTTGTAACGGATGCGATGCACGTTAAAGCAGAGACAATCACGACTGCAGAGATGGGGGTCTGTTTTCTGAACATTCTGACTATGAACGTAACACAAGAGAGGTTTGAGTGACGCCCATTTTGCACCCCTGAGTTCATCGTAAGATTAACAGTCTTCATTATTTTGCAGAACAAGCAGTAGCACCTCACCGAGGGTATAATCACCTCAGTCAAAACACAAATAAGCTTTTACTTCATCCGCTAAAAATACAGTTGAGAAACCTTCGCTCTCAAGCCGTGTGATAAAACACAGTGTGTTGACTGAGCAGATCAGCAGCTGCTGCTGTTCGGGCTCCATAACCCTAGCAATGCTTGCCTTTCTCTCTCCCCACCAAATTTAGAGATGATGTCAGTGTAGCCAACCCCAGGAGTTCAAAAATCAGAAGACAAACCAAAATAGAATCACAGGATTGATATCAAAGCCAGGGAAGTTATTGAAACTCAAGCGGATGATTTGGGGGGTCAGCCTTTAGATTTTTTAATTCACAGGAGACAGCCTTCTCCCTCCCAGCTGTCGGCTCCGTTCTCCGGGCTGGCTGACGTGCCCTATTTCAGAGTGAGAGACAACACAGGACAATGGGAAGCACAAAGGACCGGGGATCTATTTAAAGTGTAGATAAAGCTCCATTCTCCACCGTATGTAAAGCCTCACTCCTGCAATCCCTTCTCTGAATGCTCGACTCGATTCATACAAGCAGCCCCACGGAAACCAGTGGGGGGTCATCGTGTGCTTGAAGTTTGCCACTTAGAGAAGTTATTACTGCACGTCAGAAATGTCAGCCTGTGTCACAACATGAAGAATTAGGTAAGAGCGAAGAGCTCTGTTGCTCCGTTTTCTCTGTGATCCTGGGCAATCGTTCTGTATCTATATCTGAATCATTCCATACCCCAGTTTTCTGCTCTTTCAAAAAGGGGGGAAAATCTGTCTCTACAAGGGGCTTGAAGCCTCCAGACAAACGATAATAAAATTCAGATAATTAATACATTGTCTTCTTCTGATGTAAATTGAATTCTAACCAACACAGCTGGAAAGAATGCTTAAGAATAAGTGAAAAGTATTTCATAATTAGATTTTCCAGTAAAATCAAAGCCATGGAACTGGACTTAATCCACCACAGATCAAGTCTGACTCAGCAGCCAAGAGAGACGGAGGACTTACCATGCTCAGCGCTAAGACGACCATACTTCTCATTTCACAAGCGGAACCTTTTGCACTTCAGCAGGATAAGCAGGACCCTCTTCTGAAAACAGCAGTTCCTGGGAGCCAGAATTTCTCTTACAGGAGCTTATCGAGATCTAAACATTTCTTTACCTTTTTCCTACACAAAATGCTCAAATTCCTCTGAATTTAAATTTAATTGACCCTAACTTAAATTTATTCTGAATGTAAAATCCGATTTTTTGAGGCAGCAGTAAAATGTTAAGATGAAACGGCTTGTTAGAAAAGTACTCAAAATAATGGAAGGCTTTCATCTTTTATTAAACATTTGAAATTACTAAGAGATACTACCTCAGAGTGGCTTAGTTTAAAGAGGGAAACTGATACATTTTGTTAATTAGACCATTAAAAAACTCATTTAGGTGTAAATAAGTCTGGGTCATTAAATCTTAATGTATAGCGTCAAAGTGAAACTTCAGTCTTCACACTTTCTAGTAATGCTAATTCATGACCCTAAAATTTAATTAAAAATAGAATTAACATCAAAGAACTTACTTCCCCCTCCTGTTTTTAAAGAAAAAAAAAGATGTATTGGTAGTAATAAAAAGTGTTACTTCTGCTCAGGTCTCTGTTTACACATTCCCTCTGCCTACAAGAACTTTGTTCAAGTACATCTGTATTTTGATCTCCGTGATCTATGTGGAATTTTTTAAAGCACAGCAAAAGATAGCCAGCAGTGACGACCAGTGATGTTGTCACTAATTTTCCCGGTAATGAGAACAGCCTATTTCAGTGAAATCACATGTTGTGAATTAATGGCATAATAAGGCATAATAATGAGTCAAAAATGTTACTGGGAGCAGCTGAAAATGCAAGGCTGAAAGGTTGTCTCCAGTTAAGGTTTTTGTCATTGCCATCATAAAATCATATTCTCGATTGCTCGCGGCTTTACAAAACAGGAAGTATTTCAAGTGAAATTTCCAAGATTCTCAGGCTGATTTTAGAAAATTTCTGGAAAAAAACTTAGAAAAATATCAGAGAAGTTCCACCATTTCCAGGAACAGGGCACAAGCTATCCCATCTGACTTGGTGACTGGCTAACATATAGAGACATAAAACCAAGAGGTTTTAAAATTACTAAAATACTCAAATTGCTTTCAGTCTTCCTAATTCGCTTAAGCACGCTACGCCAACAAACACGGGACCCCGCCTTTTCCCTGTGTTCAGACTCAATGTAGACTTTGCACGTAACGGTCTTCCCACGAGAAGACGCCCGACAAGAATCTTTTCACTGGAGGACTGCATTAAATACGGTTCTCCTGCACAGACAGAACGCATGTGAGTTGTTTACGGTGACACGGGAAGCCGTACTACGGTGATAGAGGAGAAGTGATTGCTCCCACCGCACGCGTTCTTTGGAATCGTGTGACACGTGCATGACACAAGAAAATTCATCACAGAATATTTAAATATACCTGAGGGAGCCACTACGTTTTCTGATGGTTTTACAGAAGGAAAACTAATTGCATCTGCACAATACAATTGTTTTAGAAGGGTTTGTAAACATCTAAAACAGTCCACTTAGATCAATTTATAATAAAAACCAGAAAGGAATGAATGGTTTTAATACATTCAAGTTTCTTTCATTTTAGCTATGCTTACTTGTTCCTACTGATTTTTTGCTGTATCAGCAATGCGTAGAAATTCTTGTCCTGTCAAGGTGGGGTCGGAGTGCATAATACTGGACAATATCCTCACAGAGAGTACTCTTTTCTAAGACTTGAAATCCAACTGGTTATATAAAACAGTAGATTGAAATAACTAATACTTCTTCTGGCAAACACAGTCGAGTTTGTTATACTGAACATATTTGGTTTGACTCAGACTATGAGGTTTCATGCGAAATGGTATACACACGACCTGTATGCATCAGTTTAATTTGAGGAGATTGTGTAAATTTTCTAGACTACTGCCGCCTTGGAAATTCTCTTTGGTTTCAGAAATGTGGAGAAAGAACCAAATGTTTGTTCCCCTGGGAGAGGCGAAGATTGATTCCAGCCGTCTTCCCATCGGGCTATCAATTGAGATAGTTGAGACTGACAGCATTTCATTGGTATGAGCAAGAGCAGAGTCAGATTACTCTTTGCCAAGCTCTGTGACTATGGAGCACCATCCTAACATTTCTAACTCTCTCACCACTTCCCTACTGCTATTGTGACGGGGTTTGTAATACCATTAGGCTGTGATGCCAGGAGCAATTCTTCTAAGGAGTGTGACACTGAATATAGGCTCTGGCAAACGATGCCTTCAGTTCGGGAGTATTAATGTGATAGAACTCTTCCAGAACATTTCACAGAGAATATCTCTTCACCAAAAAGTGACAAAAGAGAAAATAGTGCTTGAACCTGTGCCGCACAGCACAGAGACGAAAAAAAAATCTCAACTGAAAATGCCTTTTTGTGCAAGAGTTGTTCTCTACATTTACAGTAATGTACATCACAAGGAACCGTTGGAATCAGTGGGAACTACAGCCGAATAAGTCAGGTGTCACATGAATAAAGAAGTTGTAAGATATTATTATCGGGTCACTTAGCTCTGCTCCATAGTTTTATTTTAGCTCTAACATTTATCAGCTTTGCTTGTCCAAACTAACTCTTAAAATAGAAATATTTTCTGCAGTTTGGCAACAATGGGCGTTCTGGATTGGGTATTCACAGAGCCAGTAACAGAATTTGTCATAAAGGGTCCATCTACCGTTCTACAGCTCCTCTCACACTTTATGTCTCTACTTTATATACCCATAAAACATCTAACTGACTATGAAATGACGGTAAGGAAAAGAAAGAAGTGTTCCCTTTTCATCAGCATGAGATCTGATCATCTGCATTATCGCAGCTACAAATAGCATTTGCAAACATAAATTACCCAGCCCCATTACACACAGACACCTTAGCTGGCTTTTTGCCATTGAAAAAGCCACGGGCTATTTTCTGCATAAAATATTTTCTTTTATTTGTTCTGAAGGCACTGGCCCTTAATTGCATGAGGCACTTATTTCACTGAGCTGTAGGGTGCAGAAAATGCCCCATCACTACCCTGAGTTCTGCGTGTTGTTCCCACTCCTTCCCAAACCAAACCACTCTAGGATGAGAATCCCAGTGGTATGAACCAGTAAATGATCCAAAGGAATGTCAATCTTACCTTCGGAATCATTACAGTCTTGGAAGTGCTTTGTAAGTAAATCTTACCGTACGTCCCACCAGCTTCGTTGCGTCTTTACGAGCATGCGCAGACAGTCAGTCTGTATTCCAGTTGTCGCGGTGAAAATTTGGAAGAACTCTTACGGAAAAGAGAAAGACAGCTCTTGAAAAGAATTGCTGTCATGATGTCATGAAAGAAGAACTAAAATAAAAGAGAACATCAAGACTTTAGTTATCTTACGATCTCACTAGCAACTCAGCCTCTTTTATTTTTTTTTTTTTTTTTTTTTGTTGCTCTTTTCGGGGAGGTTGGTTTGCTTGTTTTGGCCTTTTTTTTTTGGTGCCATAGTTCAGCCCCGATCTGGACCAGACTGCGCAGTCTCTTTCTCACTCCCCCCACCCTCCGAGGGCACAGGGAGAGATGATATAAGAAAAATGGCTCGAGGTTTGAGATAAGGACAGGGAGAAATCCTTAAAGTTACCGTCACAGGCAAAAACAGACTCGACTTGGGGAAAACTATTCATTTATTACTAAAACTAGCAGGAGAATGAGACAGAGAAACAAGATAACCTCCTCCACCCCTCCCACTTCCCAACCTTAACATTATCTCTACCACCTTCCCCCCCTCCGAGCGGCACAGGGGGAAGAGGGAATGGGGGTTGCAGTCAGTCCATCACACTTTGTTTTACGCTGCTGCTTCAGGGTCGAGGGAAGAACTCCTCACGTTCCTCCCCTGCTCCTGCGTGGGGTCCCTCCCACGGGCCGCAGTCCTTCGTGACACTGCTCCAGCGTGGGTCATCTCTTCCACGGGTGCAGCCCCTCCAGAACGGCTGCCCCAGCGGGGCCTCCACGGGCCACAGCCGCCTCCAGGCACCCGCCTGCCCCGGCGTGGGGTCCTCCCCGGGCTGCGGGGGGATCTCTGCTCCTCCGGGGGCTCCCCGGGCTGCGGGGGCACAGCCGGCCCCACCACGGCCATCACCACAGGCTGCAGGGGAATTCTGGCCGGGAGCCGCATTACTGCTCCCCTCCTTCTGCACTGCCCTGGGCGTCTGCAGCTGTTTCTCTCACAAGAAAAGTTCTTCAAAACAGGCTGGCAGACGCCTCTCAGGATCTCTTCAAATCATCCACCTCATCTCCTCTCCACCTCTTGCAGCCAGGCCGGGCTGAGTTGGGCCCAGTCGGCCGCCTGGGGAGAGGCCAGAGGGTGAGGCCTGAAAGGCCCATGAGGCCTGCGCCTCCCCCTGTGGGCCTCTGCCCCCGCTCAGCTTCGTCACATCTTCTCTTCTTTTTTTTTTCTGTTTTCCCCTTCTTAAATACATTCTCACAGAGGCGCTATCACAGAACATTCTGCTCCCAGTCGGCTCGGCCCTGGCCAGCAGCGGGTCCGCCCTAGGCCCGGCCGAGTCCTCTGGACAAAGGGGAAACAACTTCCAGCAGTTTCCTACACAAGCTGCCACCTTAGGCCCCCCCTCACTGAACAAAACCACAACATTTGGTTAAAGAATACCCCACAAAGACACAGCATAACTTTCATGGTTTTTTTTTTCCTCTGTAAATAATTTAATCTGTTAATAACTTAAGATCTCTAAAAAGACATCTCCAATTGTCATCCCGTTTCTATTGTAATGCTGCACACTGATTCTAATTAACATTAATGCTGATGAAATTGATAAAGTTTTATTGCTTCACTAATCACTATGTATTCCACTGCTATCTGTATGTAGATCATTAATATGGTATTTGTATAAACATTAAGCTTAATGGAGTTAAATGATGATATGGAAAGGCGGGATGGCTAATTAATGATTAAGCAAACAATTAGTACTCCTTACTAATTCACAAGCTGTTCTATGAGGATGTGCAGCCTTGCAGAGCAAAATTTGGTGTGTCTCTTAATTATACATAAGCTAAGGACTTGTAAAAGCACCGACTACCTTTTAACCTCCTCTTACTATCAGCTGTTTTTCAGCTTCTCAGCAAGATTTTTCCTGGTCAAAAGAAAAGTTAATTTAAAGGAAAAGTGTTTCTGCTGCCTTTATTGGTCATGTTTAAGTGAATATTTGACTGATGGGACCTAGTCAAGTTTTACATTTAAGAGACACTTAATGAAAAAGTACATCAGTCTTAAACGGTCCTTAATTGGTTCGAGCGATCGGTCTGTGTTGGTACTTAGCACAGGATTGAATTTCACACTAAAGGCTTATTTCTCCTAACCCTTAACTCCTGCTGAGTATCCCTCTCTCCCGCGTGCGTAGGCTCATTGATTTTGCCCATAGTAATTGTATTTCTCTGTTCTACAACTCTAAATCTTTTTCTCTGTAGTTTTTATAAGATAATAAAATCATTTTTTCTAGATCATGTAAATCCTTGGATGGAGTACGTTAATTCTAACTCACCGTTTGACAAGCTATTAAAAGTATCTGTACAAATTAAAACCATGGCATTCACTGTTTTAATCCTGCATATAGACTTTACAATAACCCCTTGTGTCCTCTCAAATGCAGCTCCCAATATTTCCCGGATAGCACATGATCTCCGTAAGTCCTTTAATTTGTGTCACTGTATGTGGATCAAAATTGTGTTTGACACAAAATGAATGTTTCTTGAATTTTGAAGCATAAGTTCCCTAGATTTTTCCAGTTGCTACTGCCTTTAATTGGCTATCTACAGCTGTGGCATTGGATACGAAAATATTCAGTGAGGGCATTATCCTACAAAACCTAAAGTCAAGGCATATTTTTCAAGGTATTTCAACAACTACTCATTTGGGGAAAAGCTCAAAAGCTTTTTAGACTGCCTGGCCTGATCTTTGATATCTCACAGGTTAGTAGAGCTCCTCTTTGGAATAGTACAACTAACTTTTGTGCATTATTTTTTTTTTTATTTTTATGGTGATAAAGAACAGTATTTTCAGTTGAGAAATTATAATTTCTAATCCCAAGAGCAAGAATATTTTGTAGAGCTTCTGTACCTTCAAGACATAGACTGAGACTTTAGAAGCAAAGATAGGACACAGAAAAATCATGTTTAGAGCCATTTTAAAAATACTTCACTGAAGATCTTACAGACACACATGTAATTTGGACACGAGATCTGAAGGAAGATGTTATAACGCTATAATTGCTATCATGATTCCACAGAACAGGTATTTTCTTGACCTAATGTGCCGCGGTGGATGTTTGACATCAGCAAACAAATGGCCACACGCAGAAGGCAGCAAAGTCCCCCCATCCCGACCAGGAGTCAGGGAGGTTGCGGTGCAGACACTCTGCATCAGTGAAGGACACTTCAAATGCAAGAAAGAAAACAGTGAAAACAAAGAAAAAGAAAGCTCAATATGAGACAAAAAAATAGACACCTCTACTGAAACATCAAGGAGTGATCTGCTCTTACAAACGTACTTGGCATATATTCTCTCTAATCCTACAGAGATACAGGAGAAATTTGTATTTTACACCCTGTGTGGCTGTGAAATTGGAATGTTTGGTGGTTCAGTGCTCTTACGACGAGGAAGACTGGTCACGAGGCACACGTCTTAAAACAGTCACTGTCACAAAATGATGAAGCATTGAAAAATAATTCCATGGCAAGAGTTACTTTGCAAGGTGTCATTAACTACCATCCCTCTCCTTTTAACACAAGACAATGTCCATTATATCAAAATATTAACTGAGCAGGCCATCCGTCCAACGATTGTCTTCCAAACTGCCTTTACCAATCAATACCAAGAACCAAACGAATTAAATTTAAAATATTTGTTTAGTTTTGGTGTTTCATATATGACCAGCATTTAAATATTGCAGTGATCCACCATTCAGTGCTTTCCATTAACCGAAAAAGGCTCAATACCTTTCATTACCTAGAAAAATGCAGTATGATTTTTAGAGCTTTGGAAGAAAGGCTTGGCCAAATAACGACTTCCATGATTAAAAGGAAAACATTTCGATTACGGTATTGAAAATATTTCCATTAAGATATATTAGGCATGATATAGTGGGCATATACCCAGAACACCTGGAAAGAGCTTGCTTTCCCAGTGCCCCCTGCGCATCAATCAACTGGCATCCAAAATACTGGTAACTTTTAAAATCTTGCTCATAATTTTTAATCATTTATGGATTATTATTGACTCTTTCAAACTACCTCTCATATATTAAGAGGCACAAGTATATTCATGTACGTTTAAAAATTTTGGCATATGCTTTCCAGGGACTCCTTCTGCAGGTGTTCTTGCTGAAAAAGGTTAATTTGGTAAACTAAAAATAGCAACAATTAAATTTTGTTCCACAGTATGCCACGAAAAGAAAATAATGCAAATGTAATGTAGCAAAACTAAGCATGAGAAATAGGATATGGAACTGTCACTGTGTTGGAGACTGCTACCTGACTGCATCTGTAAATATGTAATAAAATATAAATGGCTGGAGTAAAACCAAGAATTATGTTACGTGCTACTGATTTTCAAGTCAATGATGGCATTTGAAATGCTTTTCATTATTTGAGTAATGTTTAAACAACTGTTTTATGGTCATTCTTCTACTAATTCACTAACTGATTTGAACAAATTTCATTTCAATACGAACCTTGTCACTTGATATATGCCATAAAGAGGAAGAAGAGAAAGAGTTGAGGAAAAAGAAATGCCTCATTTTAGAGAATTATAACTGCCTCTTCCAGCAGAACGTGTCGTGATTAAGTAGGAATGATCACTTTGAACCTTTACTCTGTGTGCTCATCTGCCAGCAGAGATTTAAGCCACTTTCATGTCATGCAACGGTAAATTATTCTGGCAATTCTATTAGTGCTTTATTTTCCACATAACTCTACTACGTTCTAGGAAAAATAGTTCTTCTTAATTTGAATTACAATTTCAAATAATCTTGTAGGGTTTACTTGATAGAATATTATAGTCTATTATGTCAAAGGCTACTGAGAATTTTTAATCAGTTAATCATTAACCCAACAATTAGACGCCTCAGACAGAGCTCTTAGTGCCTGCTAGGTCAGTGCAGATGCTCTGCTGAGTGCCGTTAATCCACAACCTGAAATCCTCTTTGAGTCTGCTTACAACCTGTTACGAGAGCCGACTGAAATGTCTTTCCTGGGGAATTCCAAGTTGGTATTTTACCTTGAATTCCTTCTACTGCGCAAAAAAGGAAATCTGAATACTCCCATGAGAGACTTAAATTGAGCGCTATGCCAGGAGACAGCTGAGGGAGTGAGTAACTGACTGTGGAAATTTTCACCTGGTTTAAACTCATTCTGCGTTAAAAGCAAATGAAATTGGTTGAAGTGTTAAAGATATTAGAAAAAATGATTGTGAGATGTGGGAGTATGAAAAGCACACTCACAACCTGTATATGTGTTGGCAGTCTTGATAGGACAGCTTCATCCAAGCCTCCCAAACCACGATTCCTGACGATTGCCCCATTTTATGTCTTCTATTGAGAAGACTGACTACATCATCTTTGCGATTCCTCTTCCAGTAGCTGTAGGCTGCTATTAGCATTTTTGCCAGATTAAGCAAGTGCATCTCCCTCAACCTCAGGGTGCTTGCTCTAGGTCCATGATGACCTTGACAACCCTCTGGTGGATCCACTGCAGTTTGTCAACTTCCCTCTTGACCTGGAGGGCCTGAGACGCGATGCAGCGTTTGAGGTGCAGCCTCACTAGAAATGAGCAGACATATAATGCAGCCCAGTTTGTGATTTGTCTTATTCTTGCTAAGAGGGCACTGGCAGCTCTCGTTCAGTCTTGTATCCCCTGTAACGCGAAGTCCTTTGCAGCAGGACTGCCTGTTTCTGAGCCAATGGGTTCCTGGTCTGTACCAAGGTGTAGGGCTTTTCCATTCCAGTTCAAAACTTCGTGCTTCACTTTGTTCATCTTTACCAGGTTTATGTTGACCAAATTCTGAAATTTTTCCAGGCCCCTCTGCACTGAAGCTCTATCTTTTGTCGTGCCCCATCCCAATTTAGCATCATCTGCAAAGACATTTAACACAAACGGCCTCAGTATGCCCCCCCAGATACTCTGACATCGAAGCACTGGCTGCCCTTCGAGCCCGGTGGTCAGCCGATTTTCAGCCTCTTCAGCACTCCAGTCATCCAGTCCAAACGTCTTTGGTTTCCAAATGAGAGTGCCATGGAAGACAGTATAAAAAACCTTTCTTGAATCAAGGTATTTACATTCACTCTTCTTCCCCTCTCCACCATTGCCTTTTTTAATGACTATTTTTAGGCCGATCCAGTGTGATTTATCCGTGTCAAACCCACGCTGACTTTTCTCAATTATCTCCTTCTAATTTGTAGTTTTTGAGAAAGAAAATACCACCTCACACTAGCTGCTTCCTCTTTGTTCAGGCTCATCCTTATGGTCATCAGGGCCAGACTGTAATCGTTGCTCCAAACGCTCTTAGGTAAACGCTCTAATTATCAGACCCCTGACTGCTCTGGCCTCTTCACTTAGCAAAAATTTTCTCCTTTTCTAAAAAAGTTCCCTAATGTAACTTTCATTATTTCTTCGCCGCTTCCATTTGACTAGTCTTTTTCCTGATGAAAAAATATTGCTGAAAAAGGCCTCTCTTAGTGATTAATGCGATACTGTTATCGTATTCCATCACAATCCTTCAATGTTAACTGCCTTTGAAAATGCAGGTGAGCAAAGGTAACAATAGGACTTTCTACACCTTCTAAGGGAACAGTGCTGTCTGTAAAATTAGTAAAAATTAGTACCATCATCTCCTCTGGTATGTAAATTTATACCTCCCAATACAAATTGTCCTATTCACCATATGTCACACTCACTCATACACACATAGAACTTCCGGATCCCAAATTTGCTCAGAGTTAAAGGCTGTACCACTCGGATCCATCAAGAGTCAGGGAAAAGCAGCGTGGCCAGCTTTGAGGGAGGTGATTCTGCCCCTCTACTCCGCTCTGGTGAGACCCCACCTGCAGCGCTGCGTCCAGCTCTGGAGCCCCCAACATCAGAAGGATGTGGAGCTGTTGGAGAGGGTCCAGAGGAGGCCACGCAGATGCTGAGAGGGCTGGAGCAGCTCTGCTGTGAGGCCAGGCTGGGAGAGCTGGGGCTGTTCAGCCTGGAGAAGAGGAGGCTCCGGGGAGAGCTGAGAGCGGCTCCCAGTGCCCAAAGGGGGCTGCAGGGAAGGTGGGGAGAGACTCTTCAGCAGGGCCTGTTGTGACAGGACGAGGGGAAATGGTTTTAAAACAGAGGGAGGGAGATTTAGATCGGATATTAGGAAAATTTTTTTTACGCTGAGGGTGGTGGAGCACTGGCCCAGGTTGCCCAGAGAGGCGGTGGATGCCCCATCCCTGGAACATTCCAGGCCAGGTTGGCCGGGGCTCTGAGCAACCTGATCTGGTTGGAGATGTCCCTGCTCCTTGCAGGGGGTTGGACTGGGTGGGCTTTAAAGGTCCCTTCCCACCCAAACCATTCTGTGACTCTATGATTCTAATTCTAGGCATGTCGAGATGTGCAGAAGAGGACCCTGGGGAACAGCAACGCGGGGAAAGAAGGTGTAGATGGCTCCTGGGTTAGGCAGCAGGAAAGCAGGCATTTTCAGCATTGTAATTTTGGAGACAGGTACCTCAGATCCACCTGGTTCCTGAAGCGTGCCAGACCACTGCAGTTATTTTGCACAATTCTGTCACTTCAGCAAGCCAGCACGCAAATCCTCCCTGTTGCACCTTATGTGGACACACCTGCCCGGTTCAATGTCAAGCACAAAACCGAACAATGGGGGTTTCCTGCAGTTAAAAATAAAAAAGGATTTAAGCTTGATTTGTCTGCCTTTAGAGTGTCTTCCAAGATCTCTCTTGTGCCTATTTCAAATTCTAGCAAAGTTTTGTTTCTTAAGAAAATAATTTTATAAAACGTACCACAGGAAAACAGAAAGGATCTACATTAATCCTCTACGTAATCCATTTTAGCTACCAGTAAGCATTCCTTAGCATTAAAATGTCTATTCTGTATTCTTTTTCTAGTCTTCCATCTTTTGCAAAAAACATATCTATGTTACATGCTGAGAAATACCAGGTTTCCTTGTAATGAAAGTTTTAATAGCCAAGCTATAAACCTCAGACCTAAGGGTTTATAGAGCAAACAGATCTTTCCCACAGCTACACAAACACAACTGCTAAAATAAAACAAATCTTATCTAATATAAAATTGTACCATAAGCATTAAATACATATTAAAGGAGCGTTTTAAGGCTTTTTTTTTTTTCTGGAAGCGGCAGATGTTATGAATAATAATCCGTAAAATTCTCTGAATTCTTAAAAAGTGTGTTCCATAAAACTTTCATTTAAATCTTTAATAGAGCCCAAACACACCGAACGGTGATAACAGTAAAATACTACTAGTACCAAACCATTAGAATTAACTGACATAAGATTTGATATTTTTAAAATCACTTAAAAGGGTAACACTTCTCCCCTCAGATCTCTGTGCAGCACTTTATGTAAGCTAAGCAAATACAGCTGCCTACTAAATTTGTGCAGTTTCTGTTCCACGCACTGAAGTGTATGTAAATTTACCTGAAAAAAACCCACGCAACATCTGCCCTTTAATGGGCAGGAGAATTTAATACTTCACCTTCAGAAAAAGAGACTCAGTAACAATGACCTTATCCTTTTTATCACTAGAGTATCTTGGGGGGAAAAAAAACCCAAAGCAACACAAATAAAATCTAAAAAAAACCTAAACATCTTTAAAAAGATTGTCCCACTAGATCTTCACTCGGAGTGGATCAGCAGTGCTTAAGGATGAAGAGAAGAGCAAGAGCTATAAACTGCTTCAATGCAAGTGCGTTAACCCCTCACGCTCGCTGCCGCAGCCCCCTCTGCCAACTGCGGAACGTGCCCCAGCACAGTGAAACTTCAGGAATTCATCGGCTAAATGAACACTGCAGGAATAATTACCTACTGAGACAATTTCCATCAGTAACGCGCGTGCAAAGGCAAATCTTGTGCTATTTTGCGGCTCTAAAAAACATGCTGTACAACGCAATGGAGAAGGTTTTCCAGTCGTCTCCCGCTAATACCCCAGGCTGGGAGACCTCTGGACACGGACATAAATCAGGTCTTTTTTAGGTTAGGATATTGTATGTGAATGATGAATACTTCTCCCTGTAAAGCAATACAAGTCCGTGAAAAAAAAAAACCAAACTTCTGGAGTCAGAGATGGCTGGAAAATATTTTCCTTGTTAGAATTTTAATGTGAAGATATCACTTCTCCTCATTAAAGTTATTGAACTGGAACACTTTGCAGGAAAGCTAATGGCTTCACTAAGTGTTTTTGAAAACCAACTTCTGTTTAAAGATCAGCCAAGTGGTATAAAAACACTTTGCTACCCAGCAATTAATTTTAGGTGTGTAGCTCTTGCCACAGTAATTCTACGCCTCACACGTGCAAAAAGTGTTCTCAGAAAGTCACGGCTCTGCCAAACCCGATGCGGTACGGATTTTTCTTCAGGAAACTCCCACAGAAATCAGCCATGATGGTACTACATTCGTTGGGTCACAAATGAATTGTCTAGACACAAAAGAGCAGTGATTTAATTTTGTACAGCAGTACTACACAAAAAGAAAGTGGAAATAAATAAGTCTAGAGGATGACTTAGTTCAGGCAGAACGGCATTACCCATCCGATGGGGGTTTACGTGCGATGAGCTGCGAACGCACAGCACCTCGTCTGGGATATGTTAAAAACCCAAGCGACTCCCCACCTACTGTAGCTGTCAGCACCTTAAATCTGCATGCCATCCAATATTCACCTCTTTCAGCCATAAAGCACTCTCTCATTTCACCTGGGCATTGGCAAAGTGCCACCGCCGAGCCAATCATTTTCCCATCCATCAGCCCCCTGATTGCCATTTGCATTTTCATCCGTGCCCTCTCCAGTGTCTCCGATCATTTCTGGTTTCGGTAATACGCTTAAGTAATATATTGTCCTGTAAAGTTATCCATCACCTGAACATAACCCTTATTAGTGCCTGAAAGTGTCTATATGGAAACAACAGGTCCGGACCGACGTAAGCATCGCAGTGTTCCGACGCAGTCACGCGCTCCTCTAAGCACGGCTAAAGGCTGATGAAAATTCACCACCGATGCCCAAAAATGAACCGCACAGCCGTTTATTTGGGATCGTACGGGAACCACCCCGGCACCCAGAGACTGTGCGACTAAACATACACAGCGGAGCAAACGGGCGAGGAGACTGCAATTAAAGGAGGTAAATATTATATTGGCTTTTGCTAATTGATCGCTCACTACAGCACCAAATACGAGACCCGCGTGCCTCTCTCCCTGCTGCTGAAACAGCCAAGTCTCAAGTCTCAGTACGTACAGCAACGGTTTGTGATTCACTTCGAAAAGTGCTTGTGAATGAATTCATCTAGAGGACGCGTTGCTCCTGTAGAACCAAATATCCCTTGGACACTCCAACCTGACCCCCACTTCGGTCAGCGGCGCTTTGTGTGGTTCCCACTTAGATCAGGGACACTGCGTAAACATAACTGAAGGACCCAACCTCTTGGCACTCCTACACATATTTCACAGAGTTAATGAAATACAACAAAAGCAAGGTACATCCTCAAACAGAGAGTTAACACCCGGAGCACTCGCAGTCGCACTTTTGACAGGTAAATTACAGATTTATCCTTGACCATTGTCGTAGTTCAGCCCTGATCGGGACCAGACTACGCAGTCTCTCTCCTGCTCCCCCCACCCTCCGAGGGCACAGGGGGAGATGATATAAGAAAAACAGCTCAAGGTTTGAGATAAGGACAGGGAGAGATCCTTAAAGTTACCGTTACGGGCAAAACAGACTCGACTTGGGGAAAACTATTCATTTATTACTAAAACTAGCAGGAGAATGAGACAGAGAACAAGATAACCTCCCCCCACCCCTCCCTCTTCCCGGGCTTAACATTTATCTCTACTACCTTCCCCCCCGAGCAGCACAGGGGGGAAGTGGAATGGGGGTTGCGGTCAGTCCATCACGCGTTGTTTCATGCCGCTGCTTCATCGTCAGGGGAGGAACTCCTCGCATTCCTCCCCTCCTCCAGTGTGGGGTCCCTCCCACGGGCCGCAGTCCTTCGGGAAACTGCTCCGGCGTGGGTCATCTCTTCCACGGGTGCAGCCCCTCCAGAACGGCTGCCCCAGCGGGGCCTCCACGGGCCACAGCCTCCTTGGGGCACCCGCCTGCCCCGGCGTGGGGTCCTCCCCGGGCTGCGGGGGGATCTGTGCCCCTCCGTGGGCTCCCCGGGCTGCGGGGGGATCTCTGCTCCTCCGGGGGCTCCCCGGGCTGCGGGGGGATCTCTGCTCCTCCGTGGACCTCCATGGGCTGCAGGGGGACAACCTGCTCCACCATGGCCGTCACCACGGGCTACAGGGGAATCCTGGCCAGGAGCCGCATTACTGCTCCCCCTCCTTCTGCACTGACCTCGGCGCCTGCAGCCGTTCCTCACAACAGGCTGGCAGATGCCTCTCAGGATCCTTTTTACATCTTATTCTCTTCTCATCTCCTCTCCACTCCTTGCAGCTGGACCAGGCCAAGTTGGGCCCAGTCGCTGCCCGGCGGGAGGCCAGAGGGTGAGGCCTGCAAGGCCCACAAGGCTCGCCCCTCCCTCTCTCTGCTCCAGCTCAGCTCCTTCACATCTTGTCTTTTTTTTTTGTTTTTCCCCTTCTTAAATACATTATCGCAGAGGCGTTAGCACGGGACATTCTGCTACCAATTGGCTCGGCCCTGGCCAGCAGCGGGTCCGCCCTAGGCCCAGCCGAGTCCTCTGGACAAAGGGGAAACAACTTCCAGCAGTTTCCTGCAGAAGCTGCCACCTTAGGCCCCCCTCACTGAACAAAACCACAACAACCATACAACATAAAGCACAGTTTTTCCTGATCTGATTCCTGGTCCTTTGGATCCTTTCTTTGCAGTCTATACTTGATTTACTCATTAGTCATTGTTAATGGGTAATTCTTGTGCCCATCAGTATTTACAACTCCTACTCTTCTTTTCTGTTGCAGTTACATCTCTCTGTAGTTTCATGTTACACCACAGAATTTGTCGCCTGTCACAGAATTAGAAAACACTGAGAATTCACGATGCTTGACTTCACTTAGGATGAATTTGACCTGAAGAATTGTAAAGAACGAGTGAAGATTGTGAAGGTGTTAATAAATGCAGGACAGTAAACCTCTGACATAGATCAGCTTTTGTCTCAGTCTAAATGTTGTGGCTACAATGCTGCTCTGGGTATGTACTGGGTTTGCGTGGCGAGGTTTGGTGGCGGGGGGGAGGTGGGCTACAGGGCTGACTTCTTTGAGAAGCTACTAGAAGCTTCCGCTGTGTGGGACAGAGCCAATGCCCGCAGACTGCAAGATGGACCTGTCGCTGGTCAAGGCTGAGGCCATCAGCGATGGTGGTAGGGTCTCTGTGACAATGTATTTAAGAGTGGGAAAAAAACCTGCACAACTGCAACTAAAGAGAGGAGTGAGAAAAGGTGAGAAAACTCTGCAGACGTCAAGGTCGGTGCAGAAGGAGGAGAGCAGTAATGCGGCTCCCGGCCAGAATTCCCCTGCAGCCCGTGGTGATGGCCGTGGTGGGGCCGGCTGTGCCCCCGCAGCCCGGGGAGCCCCCGGAGGAGCAGAGATCCCCCCGCAGCCCAGGGAGCCCACGGAGGGGCAGAGATCCCCCCGCAGCCCGGGGAGCCCACGGAGGAGCAGAGATCCCCCCGCAGCCCGGGGAGCCCCCGGGGGAGCAGAGATCCCCCCGCAGCCCGGGGAGCCCCC